>JAPPVO010000002.1:73447065-73594256 GCA_030407325.1 Camellia japonica
ACTCTTTGCCTTCACTGTCTTCAAGCCGATATGCCCCATTGCCCAGGACCGAAATGATTCTATAAGGTCCCTCCCAATTTGGGCCAAGCTTGCCCTTGTTGGGATGCTTCATGTTGTTGACGACCTTTCTCAGGACGAGGTCACCAACTTGAAACTCTTGTGGGTTGACCTTTTTATTGTAAGTCCTTGCAAGCTGCTACTGATATGCCCCCAGCTGAATTGCTGCTTTTTCCCTTCTTTCTTCTAACAAATCTAGATTTCGGGCCAAGAATGCTTCATTGGTCCCATTTTCTACTTCCTAGGTTCTAATCTGTAGGATGTCGACCTCTAGTAGAATAACTGCTTCTGTGCCATAAGCTATGGCGAATGGGGACTCCCCAATTGATCTTCTCGGCATAGTCCGATATGTCCAGAGTACATTGGACAACTCATCCACCCACTTACCCTTTGCTGCTTCCAGCCTCTTCTTAATCCCATCGAAGATAGTTTTGTTGGATGCTTCTGTTTGTCCATTGCTTTGAGGGAAGCTTGGAGTAGAATAATAATTCTTGATCTTGTACTTTGCACAGAAGCTCTTGATTAGCTTACTGTCAAACTGTGTACCATTGTCTGCTATTATTGCCCTTGGGATCCCAAATCTGGTGATGATGTTCTTCCATATGAAGTTCTTTACATCAATGTCCCAAATCTTTGCAAAGGGTTCAACTTCTACCCACTTGGTGAAGTAATCTGTTGCCACTAGCAGGAACTTCCTTTGTCCAGTCGCTTGGGGCAGTTGTCTAACAAGATCCATGCCCCATTGGGAAAATGGCCAAGGGCTGGACCCTGGGTTCAAATCCGCTTCTGGTTGGTGTATCAAAGGTGCAAACCTCTGATACTTCTTACACTTTCTGACATAAGCTTCAACATCTTTTTGCATGTAGGGCCACCAATACACCTGCCTCCAGTGTGGCTGCCACATACTCCTTCATGTATTTTATACAGGAAGTCTTCAACTTGTGAAAGATGCACACACCTCAAAAGGGGGCCAGTAAAAGATCTTCTATAGAGATGTCTTTCTACTATCAGACTGAATCTTGCCGACTTCAGTCTGATCTTGTGTGCTTCTTTATGATCATCTGGCAGTTTCCCATCTCTAAGGAATACTATTATTGCATCCATCCAACTTGGTCCCATCTTCACACACATTGCCTCATACTCTGTGTTCAGTGGTTCTACACTTGGACCTGACAAATAGTCAATCATTATTGTTCTTGCCTCTCTTGGTTTCATTGCACTAGCTAGGTTGGCCAAGGCATCAGCATGGCTGTTGTCATCTCGGCTAACTTGCTGTAGTCGGCAATTCTGGAAAAAGGCTACCAATCTGCCCACCTCCTTTACATAGGCTATCATCCTTTCATCTTGGGCTGCGTATTCACCTGTGGCTTGGTTGACGATAAGCTGGGAGTCACAAAAGACCATCACCTCATTGGCTTCCATTACTACTGCCAATTTTAATCCCGCGATCAGTGCTTCATACTCTACTTCGTTGTTTGAGGCTTTAGACCCCAAATAAATGGATTGTTCCAGCATCTGCCCATCCGGCGATACTAGTACCACTCTTGCCCCCGCTCGTTGTCGGTTTGAACTTCCATCAACAAACAGGTGAAAGGAGTCACCGACATAAATACTGCAGGGCCTAAGTTTCTTTTATTTCTTCTGTTCTGCTATCCCCAGCTGGGTTTCTCCTTGTTCACCCGGACATCGTATACCCCAGCTCAACGAAACCCGATGTATAATGGCGCCTGGTGTGAACTCGGCTATAAAGTCGGCCAAAACCTGGCCTTTGATTGCTATTCTGGGTCTAAATTCCAGGTCATATTGGCCCAACAACACTGCCCATTTGGGCTATTCTGCCTGTCAGATCCCCTTGCTGCAACAGGGACTTCAAAAGATGCTCAGTTAATATCACAAATCTTGTGGGCTTGAAAGTAGTGATTCAGTTTCTTGGAAGCCATTACTAAGGCCAGTGTTAGTTTCTCCAATGGTAAGTATCTAGTTTCTGCATCTGCGAGGGTTTTACTCATGTAGTAAACTGCCCCTTGTTCTCCATTTTCTTCTCTGATTACCACTTTACTCACTGCATGCTCTGAAACCGCCAAGTATAAGAATAACTCTTCTCCAGGTACTAGATTTGAGAGAACTGGAGCGGTGGTCAAATATTTCTTCAAGTCGCCCAAGGCGACTTTGCACTCTTCTGTCCATAAGAAGTCTGTGGCTTTCTTTACTAAACTAAAGAAAGGTTTGCATTTGTCAGAACTTCTGCTTATGAACCTATTTAGGGCTGCAGTCCTTCCAGTCAACATCTGCACTTGTTTTGCCAATGTTAGGCTCTTCAAGTCCAAGATGGCCTTGATCTGATCTGGGCTTGCCTCAATGCCCTTTCTGGTGACCAAGTATCCTAGGAACTTTCTTGACCCAACTCCAAATGCGCACTTCGACGCATTGAGTCGGAGCCGAAATGTCCTCAGGATATCAAAGACTGCTTTCAGGTCGGTCAGATGATCCTCAGGTTCCTTGGTCTTCACAACCATGTCACCAATGTATACCTCCACTATTTTGCCTATTAGATGTCTGAACATCTTAGTCACCAATCTCTGGTAAGTTGCTCCTGCATTTTTCAACCCGAAAGGCATCACTCTGTAGTAATACAGCCCTTTTGGGGCGATAAATGCAGTCTTCTCCTCATTTGGGGGGTACATGGCTATCTGATGGTACTCCCTGTAAGCATCCAAGAAGCTCATCCTTCCATGTCCTGAGGTGACATCCACCAATTGGTCAATTTTGGGGAGTAGGAAACTATCTTTGGGACAGGCCTTGTTCAGGCTGGTGAAGTCCACACAGACCCTCCACTTCTCATTCTTTTTCTTCACAACAACCGTGTTTAATAACCATGTTGGATAGTTTACCTCTCGAATGGCTCTAGCCTCAAGAAGTTTATCAACTTTCTCTTCTACTGTCTCAACGTGTATCAATGTAGGCCTTCTTGTTTGTTGGATGACAGGTTTAGCTGACCTGTCCACATTTAGTCTATGGCAAGTGACCTCGGGGTCAATGCCAGACATCTCGTATGGTGTCTAGGCAAACACCTCAATGTTTGCTCTTAAGAACGCCTCTAACTCTTTTTCCTCTTCCTTGGCTAAGCCTGAGCCGAGAAGGAAGAAGCGTTCTTCATCCCCTTGCTGAACTAGAATCTTCTTCAGGGATTCCTCACTTTTATTGGTTGGTTCTTTGCCGACGTCCTCAAGGACCTTCATGTCCTCATCCTCAATCTCTACTACTTCTGCTTCTCGTATGTTGCAGATGGATTTCATTGCTGCCATAGACCAATTCTTTGCCTGCACCTGATCCCCTTTAACCTCCTCAATTCCATGTTCTGTTGGGAACCGTAATAGCCGGTGCAATGTTGAGGGAACAGCCCCCATTGCATGCAGCCATGGCCTTCCCAGGATAGCATTGTAAGGGGAAGGGGTGTCAATTATTGTGAACTCAGTTTTTACCTTCTTGGTGCCAGCCTGTACTTCCAAACTTATTGCTCCCAAGGGCGACGTCGGCATTCTGTTGAACCCAACCATTGGACCATTGGATTGTTCTAGATCATCTTGGTGAAGGCCGAGCTCCTTCTAACACCTGACATATATGATGTCACAAGAGCTGCCCTGGTCGATCAGGATTCGCTTTACCTGGTACTCTCTAATCTAGAGGGATATTACCAAGGTATCGTTGTGTGGATGCTGCATCATCTCTAGGTCTTCTTCAGTAAAGGACACCATTGGTCCCTGGCACTCGTCTGCCCTAGGTCTCTTCTGCCGGACCTGATATACATGCTGTAAGTGTTTTACCTTCTGAGTGTTTCCACGTATTTCGTTTTCATTGACCTTCGAGTGAATCACATTGATCACTCGAGGTCCGTTTGCTTGCGGTTGGGGTGCTGGAGGAGGTGGTGCTGCCGGTGCCTGAGGTAGTCTCGCTTGCTCTTCCCTTGTCCTGGCCATATCTACCAGGTCCCTTAGATGACCTTGTTTTATCAGGTCTTCTAGATGTGCTTTTAGGGCTCTGCACCCTTGAATTAGATGCCCATTCTCATTGTGGTAGGCACAGTGCTTTCCTAGACTTCTTCCCATAAATTCACCAGGAATCTTCTCTAGGGCTCTATAATAGGGCTGATTCTAGATTCTTTCCAAGACTTTGTAAACTGGAATTCGGAACACGGTTGTGATCGTCTGTGCAGCCCTCAGTCCTGTCTTTTGCTTATTGTATCCACTATTACCTCGGCCTCCCTTCGGCGAGTCGTTTCTCTTCTCTTGTTTTGACGCCTTTGTCCTCGGCGTGTCTTCCTCGGCTCTCACATACTTCTCTATCCTGGCTATAAGTTCCTCCATACTTTTTGGCAGTGTTTTTGCTAGTGATTTTCGAAGCAGACAATCATCGTTCAAGTCGTTCTTAAAAGACACGACCGCCATCTCTTGGTTGCATCCTAGTATTCGGTTGAACACCTCATAATACCTCTTGGCATAAGCCCTGAGGCTTTCATCCTCGCCAATTCTCAGAGCCATCAGGGAGTCCACTCTCAGCGGCTGTAGTTTGTTTGTCACAAACCTGGCGATGAACATCTCGGTCAAGCCTTCCCAGCTTTTCACAGTTTCTTTCGGCAACTTGTGAAACCAGTCTGATGTGATTTCTCCAAAGAATGAGGGGAACACCTTGCAGAGCAACGACTCGTTCCCGGTGTACAGTACCATTGAGTTTAGGTACAAGCCGACGTGAAAATTAGGATCAGACTTACCGTCGTAAATCTGGAATCTCGGCATGTGGAACCTCTTCGGGGCTTCAAATTTATCCAATTCTACCGAAAATGGCATTCTCGGCTTGACCAGAGAGGTTACCTCAGCATCTTGTCGCTTCCTCTGGAGGTAATCTCTCAGATCGTCCTTGGTTTGTCCAGGAGCTCGGCTATCAACGGATTTTAGCCTCTTTGGTGCGCTACTCTCGATGTCGTTATGGGTCCTCTTGGACCTCCCTCCATTAGTCGTGTCAAAACAAAGCTCCTTCTCTTGAACATGCTGATGTTCTTTGGCATAGGCTTCTTTGGTACGATGTGTTTTCCTAGACTCTCCCTTCATTGACTTTCGTCGCCCGACTTCTCGTGAAGGCCAGTGAGAGTGTTCCTTGGTCCTGTCGTGCTGAGGGATTGGAGGAACTGTTTTCTGCCCACCTTTTTGGGCAATTTTTTTGGCCGTTGGAATTGGCGTATCTTGTAACGGAAACGATGGCTGCATGACGTTGTTCTGCATCATGAAATTGATGACCGATTGCAGGTCCACCAATTTGTTTGCCATTCCCTTCATTTCGCTGTCCCTCCACAGGCATCTATCTTTCCATACCTGGAGGTCGTCCTCGTTATAATACCCACCTCGGTTTGCCTTCTTTGGTACGTCTCCCTCTTGGCCGACGTCTTTCTCTCCGGGATTCTGATCCCGAGTTTCTTCGTTGTAGTTATCCTCCTCTACGTTAGGATCAAAGTGTTTACTACTTTCAGTAGGGATGTCGTCCCCAATCTTCTCTTTTTGTTCATCGTTGGCCATCTATTCTCATTTTTTTTCCCACAGACGGCGCCAAATTGTGTGTGCTATTTTCTGACCACACTACCAATCATGTACTCAGCTGGAGAACACCGGTAGAATAGATTACGCCCGAATGACCTGTCACAGAAAGATAAGACTCTGACGGTGGTTCGTCCACCCGGGGGCACTCCGACGATCAAGTCAGTACTCAATTATCTCTCAAAGATAGCAAATAGTGCTTTAACTCACTAGTCAGAATACAAAAAGTGTACCTTAGACCCACGAGGGTGCCTTTCTTTTACAGTCAGCACTGACCTGATCCTTGTAGAAACCTAGCTTCTCTTGGACTCTGGCCTAATGCTCATCCTGGACTCTCCAATAGATAAAGATAAACTTTCTAAGAGTTTTATCCTTATGCAGGTTGAGGTCCTTTCCCATTCTAGGACTCTTATAGCTTATCCATTCATCTCGGATTCCGATATCTCCGCAGATAACCTTGGCCTCGCCGAGATAATCTCGGTAACATAACCAGGACACGTGGCACCTCGGCTGGCACTTTGGTGCCACCTTAACCACGTGTTGTTATTCAAAAAAATATGTCCCCACACTGATCATTGAGGGTCTAGAAGGAGAATGTGGTAGGAGGATGATTACAAGCACTAAGCATCATAACCCAGCAATACACCTTTCCTATTTATGCTCTTTTACATCGTCTGAGGGAATATCACCTGGATGTAACTAAACAAATATAGTAACAAGTTTAATTAAAAATATTTCACAAATTGTTATTAATTAAGTATCATTATGTTTGAATCTTAAATTTATAAAGAGGAAAAAACAAAAAGAAAAGAAAAGAAAAGAAGAGAAGTTATTAGTAAAATGAAAAAAAAAATGAATATTTAATTGTCAAAAAATGCATTTTTTGTTTGATAATAATACAAACACATAAATTTATGTGTTTTTAGCATTATTAAATTTTTTTGGATACAATTTTTAGCATTATTATTGTCCAATTGTTATTTTACTAAAACAATTACAAATTTGAAATTGTTAAAACTGGTTTGAATATGACAACAGGGACTTACGTGGCCTTAGAAAATGAATTCTTCTAGAATGCTTTGTTCTTTACTTTGTTTTTAAGCTTTTTGTTTGTTTGTTTTGTTTTTATGTTTTTTGGGAGGTGGGTGTGGGGTATAATGTTTTATTCTTCCCCCTCTGTTTTTTCTATTTAACTATTAGGAGGACACATGATGAGTATGCTTACTATTACTAGTTGGGCAATTGGTTTTGGTTGTTTTAAGGCTGATGTTATAATTTTTAGATTGTTTTGGCTATTGCCAAGATATATCTTAGTTATATTAGTGATACATAATGTGATAAATAAAATGATAAGAAACCATTATCATTATAATATTATTTATTTATTTATTTTTGACGATGTTTGTCTCATGTAAGATTGGACAAACATTTAACCGATCTATTCCATTCGTCTAACTTGAGCTCAAATAGACGATTTCAATACAATAAGTGGGCGGATACTGATTTCCTAAAAAGTCAAGTGTCGGTAGAGCATAATATGAATAAGACTCCAATCAAAAAATGAGGTTTTTGGAGCTAAAGCTGTCTATTTCCTGTCGATTTCCATCCCCATCGGTAGAGCATAGTTTAACGGTGTGAAAGTTATCATGTCAAGCTGTTGGTCATTATTAATAATCTCTGCTTAGGAACTTGCGTTTGTGAACAAAGAAAGAGTGGAGTTTGGGCACACCCAAAATAATAATCATTTTGTTTGGTTTTGATTTTTAAAAAATATTTTTTAAAAAATTTTATTTTTTATTTTTCATATTTTTTATTTTTAATGAAATTATCTAATATTTTAAGTAATTTTTTTAAATTTTTTTAGACACACCTAGCATAAATGTATTTAAAAAATATAATATTTGTGAAAAAAATCTTTAAAAAATTTACTAAATACCAAAAATATAAAAAAAAAATAAATGAAAATTCAATATATTTTTCGTATTTTTGTGTATTTATTGATTTTTAAAAATATTTTACTATTTAGATATATCTAAGTAAGGTGCATATAAAATGTAAAAAATTACTTAAAATTTTAAAAATATTTACTAAAAACAAAAAAATATAAAAAAATAAAAAATAAATTTCAAAAAACTGAAACTAAATACAATAAATAATAATAATAATATGTTTGATGTGATATTAGTAGAGGAACCAACTCAACATTCGAATATAGTACTTGGTTTTGGTGTTTTCGCTTCAATGAGAGTTGGAATTATAGTGCCTACAAAAAAGACGGAGCTGATTTCACTTGCTTTAATTAATTAGGTAAGAGATATGGTCAATTATGTGTGTGTATATATATATATATATATTTTTGTACAATCTTATTAATTGGTAGCACGAGGCGCAAATATCACGTTAGTGTTAATTAGAGGTAGGGGCAAGAAGGAATTAGGATATCAACTTTTAAGAGATTACATTATAAGCTAAGGTTTTCAAAACGTTTTCAATGTTTTTCCTCTAACATTATATATATTTACACTTCAATTTTTTTTCATTCTTCATTTAACAAACTCAACACACCATTAATTTAAACATATTCACAAATAAATTTAAGAAAACATTTCTTTTTAAGGAAAGTGAAATATCCCTTTCCAATTTTATGAAGTAGGAGAGATCGAAAATATATGTTTTTTTATTAGCTAAGGTCTCCTAATATTTCTACAGAGAAAATTTGTCTCAAAGAATTTTCACTTGACTCAGAGAAATTTCGGTCTCGACTCAGAGAAATTTTGAAATTTCTTTGTGAAATCGAAGAAATTTCTTTGTGAAAATTAAAATTTCTCTGAGTTGGAGCGAAATTTCTCTGTGTTGAATTTTCTTTGTAAAAACATTGAGGGATCTTAACTATTATGAAAATATTGTATGTCATTTATTTTATAAAATCTTAATATTAGGGATCTTAAAAAAAATTTCTCTTATTTTTATTATGTGTGTTTAATTGACATTATTTATTTATTTATTTTATATTACTTGATAGTTCTACACTTAAATATTAAGATGATTTTATTGTAGTGATATGTATTATATTGAAGTAATTTACAAACAGTGAGAATTGATTTTTTATTTTACTATAAATTAAACTTTGTGTTCCAAATTTACCTAATCTAATATATATATATATTGTTTTATTTACTTTGTCAGTGTAGAAGAAGTTGCTGAGAAAAAAAATTAAAAAACTGGTCTATTAATAAATTGGCCCAGGGAAACAGACCGATTGTTCAATCAGCCCAAGTCAATCCAATTTGCACTCTTTTTTGGCAAATAAAGTACTCATTGCGCTTGCTTAAACGCAGTGAGAAAAGAAATAAAATAAAAATTGTGCATGCCCTTCACCATATGATATCCATAACATAATGCTTGCAAGCATGCTCACTCCACACAATTTTGAGAGGCTGTGCCCAAATGACCATGATAAATATATATATTTAATAATATTTTATTTATTATTTTATGTGCCATATTGTATTTTTAATTAGTATAAGTGGTAAAACTTATTAAACTAATACAATTTTAACAGATGACGTGGTAACATTATTGTCATTTGACAAAGCAACAATGATGTAAAAAAAAATATTGTGGGTCCATAGGTTTAAAAAATACAACTAAATCATGATATTGGCCCATAACAAGCACTTTCAATATGCACTCCTCGATCTCAAATAAAATTTTATGGGACAATTTTTTGAGTTCAAAAACTTTCCCACAAAAGTATTCAAATAGGCACACAATAAATTACCAAATAAATTACAATAAACTTATATGGCATGAGTCTCGCAGTGTGTCTATATCAAGTTTGATTAAAAAAAGTGTCCACAAAATGGTGTGACTTGAATTCATTTTAGATGAGACTTCCACCATACTTAAATTAGAATGGAAAAATTATAAGTCAGTCCATTTTTTTAGCAAATAATTGCACATTCATAAAAAAAAAAAAAATTATAATTATAATTATTAATATTTTAAAAATTTATTACTGATTTATAATTATTTTCTATAAAACTGATTTGATATTTTTCTAATATTTTTTTATGGATACCTAGTGTTTTCAATTGATGCAATGAGAATGAAAATGGTGGTCCAATGGAGGTGGGGGTGGGGTGTTGGTTTGGAGTGGACCTTACTTTACAAAATGTCAGGCTTGTTACAGATGGGCTTTGCAAATGGACCCCTATCTCTCATCTTTTATCAAAGAAGATGCCAAACAAAACCCAAATGGGATTGGACTCATTAGGTGGTAAGAGAAGGACGATTCTATATCAGTAGCCAGCCATGTTCTAACACATTCGTCATTTCAGGTTTTATTGACAAACCCATTGTCTCTATTCAATGTCTTCATTGATCGGTCCTTCTATGGCAAAGCCTTGCTCAATTCTTTTTGGCTGTGGGCATTGTCACCATCGTCCACTGCCTAATGTTGGTCCCAATCGACAAACAAAAAGACAAGCCTTTTATCGGATCTGGGTTTCACCTCACAGCTTCAGTCCTTTTCAACTTTGTCCGTCTTTTGATCTCATTGATTCTAGTGGGGGACTAAGGCCTGTCCTTGTTGATGATTTCCGAGTTATAAAATTTGAACAGTTAATATTTTAGTTACTTGTATCTAAATCATTCTTGAAAAAGATCATATTGATCAGATAAACGTAGTAAATATGATTTCAGTACATTTGGTTTTTTCAAAAAATTGGATTTCATTTATAGTTTTAGCCAAGCTGAGACCAAATTTGAAGTGCAGAAGACATGATTTCGCAAACCACAATTTCTAGTGGAGTGCAGAGTTTTATCAATTATTGTTCTGTAATGTGCTAAAAAAAAAAAAAAAAAAAAAAAAAAAAAAGTCTTGTTAATCCAAAAATATTAAGGTACTAGGAATCGTCATTTTCTGTTTGCGAAGCAGCGAGAAAGAGAGATCCGGCTCCAGAGCCACCGTGCGAATGCTCGATGATGACATTGTCAGAGAGTTCATTTCCAAGCATCTCCCAAACACTGCTGTGCAAATAGTTTCTAAATACTCTGTAATGCTCGTAAAGTCCGCCTTCAACGGTAACTACACTCCTCTTATTTGCTATTCTTCCAAGCTTCTTTATTGTCCCAACTATGCCAGCACCGGCAAGGCGGGCTCCACGCTCAGCTACAATGTCGCAAACCTCGGCAATCACTTGTCTCACCATTGGAGTTGAATTGGTAATCTGTGTGGAGTCGCGGAACATAATAAAGTATTACACAACTAAAAGTCCAACACACCTGATTGTTATAAGAGCATTTTAGACCTTACCCCAAATATTTCTTTCAGTTTTTCATTGACGACTTCATGATCCTCTGATGTATCTTGATGCATGGCAGCCATGTCCGGTGACCTATGTCAATTGTCAAAGATGACGATTTAGACCTTCAAGTATGTTTCCTCGAAACTGAAAATATCTATATGATATTTCCTCTGCATTATAGAATCATTAATGTAAATTACGTAATACATGTAGCTTTGTATGGCTAAAGAGATGATCATAAATCTGCTACTAATCTCAGTGCAATCCAATTTCAAGCCCTTACTGGTTTCAATCCCATCTATTGGCAATTCTAGGATCATAGACATGAAAATGGGGTTTTGCTATAATTTATATTCATGTAGATATTTTCTTAAAAGGTATCAAAGCCCAATTTCTTGACATGGAAGTGAGTGATTGCAATTGAAAGGAGGACTGAAAGAGAGTTCTCTGCAGTAAACAGAGTTTTCAGTTGGAAGCACATAACAAGCTTTCCATACTAGTAGGTGCAGTAGTTATGGAATGAGTGCGAAATACCCAAGTATTAAGCAACAGAGCAGCTAGTTCAAAAAAAAAAAAAAAGAAAAAAAAAAAGCAACAGAGCAGAACAATGAAATACCAAAAATATCATTACTCCAGAATTGAGGATGGATTACTGTGAAGTTGAATCAAGTGGATTGAGTGATTAGTGTTCAGTACATAATCATGCTGCAACCATGCATAATGTAATTAATCAGCAAAGATTAAAAATTACTTTGGGTACCTCAATGAGTAAGGAGTAGCAAGTTTGGGTGGTACTGTATCTCCAAACAAAGCTGTTTCCTGGGCCATCTTCAGTAAAACTCTTCTAACAATCTCTCCCAGATACATTCCTGAAATGAGCTTTTCGAAGATCTGAGATAAAAGAAAATTCAGAAACAAATGCAGTATATACCCAAATGCATCAATGGGTAGAGAAAACTGAAACACACGAGTCACCATACCCACCTGGTTACCCGGATTTGAGCTTTCAGCATCTAAAGAAGCATCAAACTCGGTTAATGGAAGATGGGAGGAACTGAAGCTTCCCCATTGCATGTTAATCACCTGAAGATGTAATTACATTTATTCACTCAACCTTTGTTCAGCCAAGTCAATGATATTTGTTGATTGTGTGCATTTCACACTCGATTGGATCCATGTAAAAAACAATTAAAAGAAGAAGATGGAATATAGCAGCCGTAACACAAATGATGATATACTGACCACATATCCTGATTTGGGGAATGGTCCATTCCCTTTGGGAACTGACTGCGCAGTTTCAACATAAGCAGCATTAGTGCCCATCCCAAGGGTGATTGCAGCTATAGTTTCTTTGTTGTAATATCTACCTCCAGCCAAATCTCCTACAGTTTCATCAACCTGCACAACCCACCAATCTCTTATAACCTTTTTCTTTTAGGCTTTTTAAGCTGTGATTGATAATGTTAGAGGCAAGCAAAGAGCAATAGTGAGAAAGAAGAAAGAGTGTAACAACAAGTGGTTACCAATGCAAAAACACGCATGTCCACACCATGTTTCTCCAATGCCTGATTCATGTCATTTACCAACTCTTTCCCAACCTGATGATTGCATCGCATGTTTTATATATCTAAGTGACTAGAAATTGAAATGTCTTGACAAAGTTCAAATCTAAAAACATTTGTGTTTAACAAAGTGAGATTGGTATTTATGAATTTGTTGTATGTGAATATTAACATTTATAAAAGGAGAAAAGCAAACTCAACTGTGTCATCAACAGCTAAACTCTTCCATTTAATGGCTGTTCCAGAGGAGGCTGCAGCTTGGTGCACTGGATATGATATAGTAACACCCAGTTTTCTTTGTCTTGCTGATGTATCATCATCTTTGCTATTCTCAGAATGTGTTGAAATAAACTTTCCTAGTTGCAGAGCAATGTAGTCGAATAATTGCTGGAGTACCCAAACCCAAAAAAAAAAAAACAAAAAAAAAAACAAGCATTTTTGCCACATATTACTGATGCTGATCAATTCACGTAGTAGTTTGTTAAAGGTTAGTTTGAAAATATGATTTTATTTTGTTTTATTTCGTTAAAGACAAAAATAAAAAACAGAAAAAGTTTTCAAAAAACTAAATCAAACAGATTTAAAATCTACTAATAAGTGAAGTAAATACTACCATAGAAGTACCGGCCATCAAATGGGGAGGAATGCAGATCTCAGCCCTCTGTAGATCAGAAATAGGCTCATTCTTTCCCCCAAGTCGCGCTCTCAACATCAAGAAATTTTCACCCCTTATGTTCACTCCGTAGTACAATCCTTTCTCATCCCTGCCCTCCAAGTGCAATTACAAAAGTACACATTATGTAATGCAAATTCTAATATTAAGATTATCCACAAACTTATTCCCCAATGATCTCTAACTTGTAGCTTCCTCCATTACATATGGTTTCATATGAAATTATATTCAGTAATTTTAAAATATCATGCAACATTGTTCAAATGTTGTGTATTCAATCAATAGTATAACAAAAAATTTTGCGAATTAGACAATATTAATCCACATTTAATCAATAGCATAACAGAAAATTTTACTAATAGAATAATGTAAACCCACATTTATTATTAGGTAATTAAGAGAGAATAAATTACTCATTTAATATCTTTGCTGTTGCTAAACTGGTAAGAAATATTCACATAGTGGTCTAAAATTATTTAATAATTTTTATATTTGTATCTTCAAATAGTACTATGAGAGATTTGAGAATGGATTTGGAAAGGAAAAGGAAAAATTTGTGTGAAATTAAGTAAAATATAAGTATGTTTTTATTCACATTTCATATTCCTTTTTCCTTTTCTTTTACAAATCCCTTCTCAAATTCTCCAACCAAAGACAGCCGTAATTGTGAACACGAGCATCACATGCACAGGTGGCCAGTAAGTATATATATGCGGGTATGCACACACATGCGGTATGCATGAGAGAGAGAGAGAGAACCCGGAGGGGAGAGAAGAGAGGTAGGAGACGAGCATTGTGAGGATGGATTGATGATCATGGGATTCGGAAGCAAGGTTTGATTGCATATGAGAAACCAGGTCATTAGCCACATGCCATAGCTTCGGAACAGGGGTTGCGCTTTCTCTGGCGAATTTTCTTAGAATGCGTTGCGCCTTTCTCCAATTTCTCTCACTCCTCTTCCACCTCCTCACTACCACCCCCACCCCTACCAGCGTCGCTGCTGCCATCACCGCTCCCAACGCCACCACCACCGCCTCTTTCCTCATCTCAATCTTCTCTCTCTGTCAAATCAGAATCTGTTCAAGAAATTTCCCATTTTCACTCACCACAGATCAGTTATTCCAAAATGTACTCACCAACAACAAGGAAGGTAACGGAAAACCCGACATTCGTGTTGACCAGGGAAGAACGAGTTTCATGCAACCACCGTTGGGCCCAACCCCACACCTTGCCCGACTTTGACATTAGACCTAGGACCATAATTACTGGGGGCTTAACGAGACACACGGCCCATAAATGCTACACTTCTCCTTCCTGCTTTTTTTTAAAATTATTTATGTGGGCTTAGATTTTCTTTTATGTTGTATTTGTGTAATATCTAAATATTAGATTGTTTTTAGTGATAATGTGCCAAAGCATGAGTGATCTAGTTCTTGAATAAGTGATTAAATGTGCATCATGGATAAAAAGGAATGAGTAATGATAGGGATCATGAAAAAATATCATGAAGATGATCATGAAAGATTCTTCATTTTTAGATTACACATACAATAAAACATCACACACTAATCAAATGATGAAAAATTTTTATGATGTATTTCATGATATTTTTTTCATGATCCCTAATATTACTCAAAAGGAATATTATGTGAAAAAAATAAATTTTTATAAAAGCAATGGAATTAGTCAAAAAAAATTTAATAAAATCTATCCCGTTTGTGGAGACTTTTTACTTGAAACAAAAGTGTACACTTGATAAACAAACATTTTATTTGTATCAACATGGTAAATAGACTCCAATTAAACATGGTTTTTTGAGAAAACGGTCCAATTTGATCTTTATGAAAATTGATAAAAAAAAAGAAAAAGAAAAAGAAACTGTTTTGGAATTGAAGTAAGATGATTAGTGAGATTAAAAAGAAATTTTTTTTATTCACATTTAAATTAATTAATTTTTTCCTAATTAATCTTTTACAAACCGTGATAATTATGTCCTAAACTTTTTAGATTTCATGAGTTTGCTATCATATTTTAAGTTTCCACTTGTACTGTAATTTTAAAACATTCTCCATTATTTTGTAAATAATATTTTGTAGGGGCCAGAAAAAATATCAACTCATTTGGGCCTAGCCCAAATGAGGAGACCCATCAAACAAATATCAGACCCCCATCTATAAAAGGAAGGCCCCCCATGGAAGATAGATATGTCTCATATCTCTGCACAACACAACAAACTCACTCTTTTCTGTTCTTCATCTTTTCTATTTGATTCAACTTACTAACTTTATCACTGGAGTGTCTCCGACCGGCAACCCCGATTGGGTGGCGCCGACCATACTCATCTTTGCAGATCTACAAGGGCAAAGCTCATCTCTTTGTCAGATCTCTACAGTCCATGTGAGAGAATTTTCTGGGTCTCACAATTGGCGCCGTCTGTGGAAATCGTCTGCAAGAGTTCAACGAAAAGAATAGCAAACATGTCATTGTAAGTAAAAATTCAACAACACTTTTGATTTATTTGCTCTCTAATCTCCATTTTCTCTCTCTACAAATGGGTCATTTTTCTTAAAAAGCATATTTTCGGAAATTCAATAGGGTTGCTCGGCCAAACTCAATTTATTTATTCTATCTATATACATTTAAACTCACAGGTGGTGTCCAACCTTTGTTGAATACAGAGACTGGACCAAGTTTACAAATATATGTGCATATATATTGTTGCTTATGTTTGTAGATCAACATAGACTTGACATTCTCTTTCTAGAAGAGGTTTCGACAACACAGAAGGTCAAGGTGAATTGCCAAAGAAATGTTTCGGCAAGCAAAGTCGCCCAACTCGTCGGCCAATGCAATTTTGACAAGATACAACCAAGCTGTCGAAGAGGTGCTTTGGTAAACCAAAGAACTAAGTAGAGTTGCCGACCAAGTGCTTCGACAAGCGACAATGTGATACCCCTGTTCCGTAATTAGCTAATTGGTCCTTAATCTGAATGTGATTATGTGTTTAGCATGATGTTGTGTGCCATTGTGTGATAATATGTGATTTTGAATTTCTATCTGTTCATCGTAGGAATATCTGTTTGAATAATTTGCTTTGGAAATTAAATTGAAGGCTTTATCAGCCACAGAACTCGAAATTGATTGCGCCATTGTGATTGGCATAATTTTTAGAGCCTACGGTGGAATTTAATTGAAAATTGATTCGGGTCAGATTAAATCGATTAAATTGGTGAATTAGAGCCCAACTACTTTATTATTTTAATGTTGGCTTTAGTGGGTTTTGTTGTCAAGGCTTTAAACACTCAATCTCTCTCTCCCTAGCCTCATTTTGACTGATGATAAACTCAAGGAAGAGAGGAGAGGGTCGGTTGGAAGAAGAGAGGGTAGGAGATTGAGGATTTGGCTTAAAGCTTGGAAATCTTGGAGATTTAGCTCAAGAATTGACTAGAGCTTAGGAGATCAAAGCTTCTAGGTGAGTAATTCTTGGATTATAGTTTGTGATTTTGTGTGTTGAAGCTAATTTGGTGATCAAGAGTAAGGTTAAAATGAAATTGGGTTGGATTTGTTGAATTGAAGCCTAATAAGTGCATGTATGGAAGAAATTACCTTGAGATTTGCATGTTTGAGCACAAATGTGTATAGTCCATGTGAAATGTTAAAGGAAACTCATGTTTGATCACCATTTGTGTTATCTAAGTTGAAAATGTGGCTAATTCATCACATGCATGTACAATTTGAGAAGATATGAGCTTGAATGCATGAGTTTGTTATGTTGGTGTTGAGTTTAACATATTTTGGGACATGCATGTAGGTAAATCAAGAAATTGAGCTCCATAATGTTATAATCTTGCATTGGGGCCATGTTAGTATGATTATATTGGGATTTAAGTCATTGCATGCAAGTATTGTGGCTGGAAAGTCGAAATGAAGCTCAAGAACACAGTTCTGGGTTTTCCAGAATTTTGAGGTCCGCTCGAGCGGGGAACATGACGCTCGAGTGGGAAAATTGTGCTCCCAACACTTTTTGCAGAGTTAAATATGCGCTCGAGCGGGATATCTCACGCTTGAGCGGGGAGCTATGTAGACAGGTAGTCCGCTCGAGTGGCCGAGTTCACGCTCGAGTGGCCGAGTTCACGCTCGAGTGGCCGAGTTCACGCTCGAGCGGTAATTTGAGGTAACCAGCACTTTTGCAGGCTTAAGGGTCCGCTCGAGCGGGGAAGTTCACGCTCGAGCGGGGACCTTGTTTTCTGAAATTCTGAAAATGCATTCTGTGTTCTGTTTTCCGTTCCCTTTCACTTCCAAGCACTCTTAGGCATGCATTGAGCATTGTAATTGAATTAAAGAGATAAGGATGAAGCCTAAAGAGGAATATGTGAACTAAAGAATGGATTGAATTAATTGTGACCCATATGTGTTATGTGATATGTAGGGTTAAACTCCAGGGCAAATCCACAAGCCGATCACTGTGAGTAATATCTAAATTATGTTATTGTCCCATTTGCTTACTCTTATGTAAGTTTTGTAAAGTTCATTAATTTGAATGGTGGACAAGTTTGACATAAAGGCCTATGTGCCAGTTTGACATAAAGGCCTATGTGCCAGTTTGATATAAAAGCCTAAGAGCCAGTTTGATATAAAGGCCTAAGAGCCAGTCTGATATAAGGGCTGAAATGCCAGTTTGAAAGGCTTAAATGCCAGTTTGATATGATGAGCTTGGAAGGCTTAAATGCCAGTTTGATACGAAAGTATATTTGGGCCGAAGGCCGTTTGATACAAATGTGGGCCGAAGGCCGATTGGTATAAATGTGGGCCGAAGGCCGATTGATAAAATGTGGGCCGAAGGCCGTTTGATATAAATGTGGGCCGAAGGCCGATTGATAAAATGTGGGCCGAAGGCCGTTTGATAAAATGTGGGCCGAAGGCCGTTTGATATAAATGTGGGCCGAAGGCCGATTGATAAAATGTGGGCCGAAGGCCGTTTGATATAAATGTGGGCCGAAGGCCGTTTGATATAAATGCGGGTTGATAAAATGTGGGCCGAAGGCCGTTTTGGTACGAAAGTGTATGTGGGCCGAAGGCCGTTTTGACATGAAAGTTGAAAGGCCTAAAGGCCAGGTTGATACGAAAGTTTGAAAGGGGCCAAAGGTCAGCCTGATCTGAATAGTAGTCTGACATGAATGAATTGGGCCCGAGGCCGTACGTTGTGTTTGGAACCTCAGTTACTTAACTTACATATGTCTATGTATGTATGTATTAGTTAGAAATGCAAATTGGGCCCAAGGCCGTTTGATGTATGTTGTTCCAATGTATATTCTTTATTTAGTATTATTCACTGGGCTTTCGCTCACGCTCATTCATGTATTTGTAGGTGAGCCCAGAGAAGTCCAAACCCAGCCTCAGTGAAGTCAGTGTGGAACAACAAAGATTTTTGGAGAAGTCAGCCTTTGTGTCTCACGCACGAGACCTGCCTTCGCCTTTTGTCGTTTGCTTCTGTTTTGTTATGTTGGCGAAGTTTTGATTACGTCTGTGTATGGTTTTGTTTGGCTGACTTAGATTTGAATGATCCTGTCTGTACATAATTTTATGTCATTGTACTTTCTGTCGTGAGTTATTAACATATGTATGTAATGATGTGCATATAAGCACGGCTCTATGGACAAAGTTTCAAATTGCTTCCGTTTGGCCCCCATGAACTCTGTTAAAATACGTTTGGTTTGGTTGAGGCCGTAGGTAATCTCACGATTATTGGCCGGTTATGTCCTTAACCCACGGGGGCGGGTAATGGTCATGACAGAGTGGTATCAGAGTACGAGTTAATAACTCACACACTTGTCCAAATGAGCAATAAGCGTCTAGAAAAGATCTAGGATGCATTCATAAGTATGAATTTGGAAGCATCGATAATATGCTTAACTTTTTGTTACGAATGATTATGTGCTATAAATTGTGAATTTCTTGCATTGAAATTGTTCGAATATGCATGCTTTCTAGTATATACACACTTGTGTATCTTTTGTATAAAGTATGGTGCAAGTTTAATCAGATGGTGAACTTTAAATATTTTCTGACGTTATGAAATGACGAGTTCCCTGAAATGCTATTTTTGCATGAATGAATGATTGCCCAAATTTTCCTTGAACGTAATTGTGGTATCCTTAGCAGAGGCCCTCACCCAGGGGGCATAATACTGTGGCTTATGGTCATGAGGCCCTAGCCCGGGGGAAATAATACCGTGGCGCAGGTCCTCGCCCGGGGGAAACAATACCGTGGCTTATGAATGAGATATGTTACCCGTTATGCTTGACCAACATGATATGTTACGCTAAAGGAAATACCACACATGATTTGAATATGGGATATAAATTGTTACACTACTGTATACAACAAGTTGTTTTGTTATAATGCACATACATGAATATATGAACCATGAAAAGTTGTTTATGTGCATCCAATTCTGCCTACGGGTGTCTATGTGAAATATGAACATGATTTGAGTATATAATTACTTAGTAAATGTTCAGCATGCGATATCTGATAAGTATGCAATTATCTGTTACGTATGTGATTAATTGCGTACGATATGTGAAATGGGAATATAAAGACGTGCTTATGTACGAATGTGATTATGTGTTTATTTTTGTATTGGACACCCCCGTATTTGGCAAAGTTTGATAAGAATTTGTGTAGAGTATGGGCAAATTAAGGGCATACGGGTTGGAAGGTTCTTCCACAGCCCGACTTGATAGTCCGGAAAGAGTGGTACGAGAATTGGCAGAGATCTTGAGACAACAGCGTCAGTACGGCAAGAACCTTTGCCACCACCAGTGTAAGAAACACCGAGGAGTTTGTTATCAGATTTCTGGGGCTCGTTATAGAGGTGGTAAAATGGACCATACGGTAAGGAACTGTCCCCGGATTGAATGAAATGTGAATGAATCCTCTGCCTCGGCTAAATCCGTACCAGTGGTAGGGATTGCTACTCAGGATGGAGTAATTGCACTCATCCCAGGAAGCACTCAGAATACTGTGATTGTTATCCCAGGTATCTATATTGTTTATAAACGAATGCCTATGTGTTGATTGGTTCTGAATTAGTACATGTGTACATTTTTGCTTGGGACATTATTTGATTCAGATCGGCATATTCCTTCATATCTGCTGCATGTGTATCTAGATTGGTTAGACCCATCAGATCGAGACCGTATTCATTGAATGTATATGCTTCATTTGGGAAAACTGTGGAATATGTATTGGGATATTGATTAACTCTGTACATACACCTGTACATCTAAACTTATGCTCAGGGTGATTTGTTATATTACTGTCTTCAACGACTAAACTACTGGAATTGTGACCTTGTGATTGTATAACTGAGCTTGACTCGTAAGCCTATGTTTTGTGACTGATTTAGAACTTTTGTATAACAGACCCTACCTTATATACAACCGAGGAACTTTGTTTAATGTGTTATGGTGCACCATGTACTTGCGTGTAAGACTTATTTGGGAACTGCTATACTGATTATGATACGTACCTCCCGACATGAACAATTGCGTGCATATGCAACTATACCTGAATTCATGTGGACAATGCCATATTGTACATGACTTGGAATACTTTGATATGAACAGTTGAGATAAATGATTTTGATATGACTTTGAGAACTGATAAACTTAGGACAGTTGTGAAACTATCAGCCATGTGCCTAAACAAACGAAGTGAGCCTTACAGAACCGAAT
This sequence comes from Camellia japonica, assembly GCA_030407325.1. Lineage (NCBI taxonomy): Eukaryota > Viridiplantae > Streptophyta > Magnoliopsida > Ericales > Theaceae > Camellia > Camellia japonica. The sequence goes on from JAPPVO010000002.1 coordinate 73,467,991, forward strand.
GTACCCTATTTGAGAAAACTTTTATCTGATTCGATCCGATAGAACCTTTGTCTGATTTGGCCTAATAGAACCTTCATTTGATATAACTTGATGGGACCTTTATTTGATTTAATTTGGCAAGACCTGTGTCGGGATTGGTTTGATAAGACCCTCTGTCTGATTTAATTTTGTAAAAAGGGATTGAGGATTGCCTATAAATAAATAGCCAGATTATTCTTGGCAGACAAACTGATAGACCCAAAACTTGAATCTGTTTAGAGTACTTAACCTATTTGAAACACCTTTCGTAGGCTATGACAGATTGCTCTAACCATGAACACCGTTGAGAACCAACCCCCAACTATCGAGGATATATGTGTTGAAAATGAGCCGAATTGTACAAATCCCGTGATTGAGTGTCTTAAGGAACGATGCTTGTGTATTGTCCCATCCTGGTTGGTTTGACGCTATGGGGACTGATGATGGCAGATTGATTTGATTATAAGCAGTACTGAACATTTGTCTTTGACTGATCAGAATATGTTTTGTAAGGGAGAGTAGTTGCTTCAATGTCATCAGATTTTGGGGAATCAGGTTGTAGTGAGTGGTATTATGTTTGTTTTGATGATATTCTTGGGGCGTCCTTTCATGCTAAGGGACGTTAAGCCTATGTAGCACCTTTGTTGAGATATCTTTTTGCCACCGACGGTCTTGTACGGGTGGGTTTGACTAATCGATCTCGAGTCAGCCACCGACGGTCGTGAACGGGTGTGCTTCGATTCCGAGACGATTATTCTTTTGTTTTGTCCGGAATGTCATCCCTTGGTATTATGTAGATGTTATTAACATCCAAAAAGCTTTGAAAAACCCTGATTGTCCGGAAATGTGCGAATTCAGTACGTCTTGTGAATAACTACTCAGTGCCATTATATTCTGTAATTGGGGCTCCGAAGATGTGTAAATTGTGTTTAACACGTGATTGATTGTTTTAGTATTACCTTTGACACCATGGGGATTAGTATATGAATTGCCTTATGCTTTTGACGACTATCAGATAATGTGGGGAGACTCGATGGAACAGAGAATTGAATACTGAACTGAATTGGAAACTGTAAACTGTAAACTGTTGAATGAATTGAGAACACGTGTATTATGTTAGAAATGGACTGCGTCAGTGTTATTGCACTTTACAATCAGTGCTATGGGGATATGTGAACTATGTACATTGTATGGTCGATTGTTTCGTTGTTATCTTGTTGACTCGGGAATCAGTGTCTGGGTCCACTTTAAATTCCTGAAGACGTTTGATTGACCTTGATTAACTGTGATGAACTACTAAACTAAATACCGGATCGGATTGTGAATTGTGGAATTATTGAAGAATGAATTGAACTTTTGTGACAAGGGAATAGACCGAACTTCTGTGATAAAGTTAGCTGACATCTGAAATAAATTTGTTGGTGACCTACCATGAAGGGGGCAATTAGTGAATCTATGTCTGAATATTTTTCGGTGCCAACAGGTTGAAGTCGAATATCAAATAGTGACAGAACTACTTCGACCTCTCTCCATTTCGGAATGGAAATAGGATATGTGACTACGAATTTCATTGTGGGGCTACCTTGAGCACTTAAGGTGTAAATCCCGTTTGGGTTGTTGTATGTGAAATTACTGAATTTGCTCGTTTCCTCCCTGTGACATTTTCGTGTGATGCTAGTAGACTAGCCACTGTTTACATCAATAAGGTTGCTTGTTTGTATGGGGTCCTAGTGTCTATTGTTTAGACAGAAATTCTGAAATGTGTTTGAATTCTGACAAGCCTTCAAGAGGCAATGGGGACTGAATTATGATTCGGCGCTGTTTTCCATCCGCGAATTGATGAACAATTAGAAAGAACTTTTTAGATTCTGGGAGAAATGTTCCAAATGTGTGCGTTAGATTTTCGGGAATTGGAAAGATCTATCCATCGTTGACAAACTTTGTTTACAACAACAGCTCACACTCTAGTTTCGGTATGGCACCATACAAGCTTTGTATGGTGGAAAAGGTGAGTCTCTGACTGATTGAAAATAGAGCGTTGCTTGATTTGGGACTCGGTGAATGACTATCAGAAGGGATTGGAACCGTTAAATGAAAAGTGTTCCGAATTGTTTTCGACTGAAGGTAACTTAAGTTTGGAGGACCAAACTTCCTAAAGGGGGGAAGACTGTGATACCCCTGTTCCGTAATTAGCTAATTGGTCCTTAATCTGAATGTGATTATGTATTTAGCATGATGTTGTGTGCCATTGTGTGATAATATGTGATTTTGAATTTCTATCTGTGCACCGTAGGAATATCTGTTTGAATAATCTGCTTTGGAAATTAAATTGAAGGCCTTATCGGCCACAGAACCCGAAATTGATTGCGCCATTGTGATTGGCATAATTTTTAGAGCCTACGGTGGAATTTAATTGAAAATTGATTCGGGTCAGATTAAATCGATTAAATTGGTGAATTAGAGCCCAACTACTTTATTATTTTAATGTTGGCCTTAGTGGGTTTTATTGTCAAGGCTTTAAACACTCAATCTCTCTCTCCCTAGCCTCATTTTGACTGATGATAAACTCAAGGAAAAGAGGAGAGGGTCGGTTGGAAGAAGAGAGGGTAGGAGATTGAGGATTTGGCTTAAAGCTTGGAAATCTTGGAGATTTAGCACAAGAATTGACTAGAGCTTAGGAGATCAAAGCTTCTAGGTGAGTAATTCTTGGATTATAGTTTGTGATTTTGTGTGTTGAAGCTAATTTGGTGATCAAGAGTAAGGTTAAAATGAAATTGGGTTGGATTTGTTGAATTGAAGCCTAATAAGTGCATGCATGGAAGAAATTACCTTGAGATTTGCATGTTTGAGCACAAATGTGTATAGTCCATGTGAAATGTTAAAGGAAACTTATGTTTGATCACCATTTGTGTTATCTAAGTTGAAAATGTGGCTAATTCATCACATGCATGTACAATTTGAGAAGATATGAGCTTGAATGCATGAGTTTGTTATGTTGGTGTTGAGTTTAACATATTTTGGGACATGCATGTAGGTAAATCAAGAAATTGAGCTCCATAATGTTATAATCTTGCATTGGTGCCATGTTAGTATGATTATATTGGGATTTTAGTCATTGCATGCAAGTATTGTGGCTGGAAAGTCGAAATGAAGCTCAAGAACACAGTTCTGGGTTTTCCAGAATTTTGAGGTCCGCTCGAGCGAGGAACATGACGCTCGAGCGGAAAAATCGTGCTTCCAGCACTTTTTGCAGAGTTAAATGTGCGCTCGAGCGGGATATCTCACGCTCGAGCGGGGAGCTATGTAGACAGGCAGTCTGCTCGAGCGGTCGAGTTCACGCTCGAGCGGTAATTTGAGGTAACCAGCACTTTTGCAGGCTTAAGGGTCCGCTCGAGCGGGGAAGTTCACGCTCGAGCGGGGACCCTGTTTTATGAAATTCTGAAAATGCATTATGTGTTTTGTTTTCCGTTCCCTTTCATTTCCAAGCACTCTTAGGCATGCATTGAGCATTGTAATTGAATTAAAGAGATAAGAATGAAGCCTAAAGAGGAATATGTGAACTAAAGAACAGATTGAATTAATTGTGACCCATATGTGTTATGTGATATGTAGGGTCAAACTCCAGGGCAAATCCACAAGCCGATCACTGTGAGTAATATCTAAATTATGTTATTGTCCCATTTGCGTACTCTTATGTAAGTTTTGTAAAGTTCATTAATTTGAATGGTGGACAAGATTGACATAAAGGCCTATGTGCCAGTTTGACATAAAGGCCTATGTGCCAGTTTGATATAAAGGCCTAAGAGCCAGTTTGATATAAAGGCCTAAGAGCCAGTCTGATATAAGGGCTGAAATGCCAGTTTGAAAGGCTTAAATGCCAGTTTGATATGACAAGCTTGAAAGGCTTAAATGCCAGTTTGATACGAAAGTATATTTGGGCCGAAGGCCGTTTGATACAAATGTGGGCTGAAGGCCGATTGATATAAATGTGGGCCAAAGGCCGATTGATAAAATGTGGGCTGAAGGCCGTTTGATATAAATGTGGGCCGAAGGCCGTTTGATATAAATGTGGGCCGAAGGCCGATTGATAAAATGTGGGCCGAAGGCCGTTTGATATAAATGTGGGCCGAAGGCCGTTTGATATAAATGCGGGCCAAAGGTCGATTGATAAAATGTAGGTTGAAGGCCGTTTTGGTACGAAAGTGTATGTGGGCCGAAGGCCGTTTTGACATGAAAGTTGAAAGGCCTAAAGGCCAGGTCGATACGAAAGTTTGAAAGGGGCCAAAGGTCAGCCTGATCTGAATAGTAGTCTGACATGAATGAATTGGGCCCGAGGCCGTACGTTGTGTTTGGAACCTCAGTTACTTAACTTACATATGTCTATCTATGTATGTATTAGTTAGAAATGCAAATTGGGCCCAAGGCCGTTTGATGTATGTTGTTCCAATGTATATTCTTTATTTGGTATTATTCACTGGGCTTTCGCTCACGCTCATTCATGTATTTGTAGGTGAGCCCAGAGAAGTCCAAACCCAGCCTCAGTGAAGTCAGTGTGGAACAACAAAGATTTTTGGAGAAGTCAGCCTTTGTGTCTCACGCACGAGACCTGCCTTCGCCTTTTGTCGTTTGCTTCTGTTTTGTTATGTTGGCGAAGTTTTGATTACGTCTGTGTATGGTTTTGTTTGGCTGACTTAGATTTGAATGATCTTGTCTGTACATAATTTTATGTCATTGTACTTTCTGTCGTGAGTTATTAACATATGTATATAATGATGTGCATATAAGCACGGCTCTATGGACAAAGTTTCAAATTGCTTCCGTTTGGCCCCCATGAACTCTGTTAAAATACGTTTGGTTTGGTTGAGGCCGTAGGTAATCTCACGATTACTGGCCGGTTATGTCCTTAACCCACGGGGGCGGGTTCGGGTCATGACAGACAACGCCAAGAGAAAGTTGTCGATCAAGTAACTCGGCAAGCCGACCATCCACTTATTCTAGCCGAAATATTTGTTATGGAGTATCCGAAGAACTAACATTGCAACAAATTAGCAGTCATCGCTGCCAACCAAGAGCACAATCTGCCGAGCACAACAATCAAAGGGTCATGCCATTTAGCAATGGCACTGCCGATCAAGAACAAAAAGACCAATGGACGGGACAAGCACCATTACGCCCTCACCAAACATGCATACTCTTTGCCAAGTAGAAATGATGTCACCGAGTTGACGTCATTATGCTAAGGACGTTAGAAACAACATTCACTTCAACATTCTCCCCGCCGAAATAAAGTTCCGAAACATCATTTGCCAAGAGAATTGCACTTCATTCAGCAAACAAAAAATATATATATTTAAAAACCCAATGAATATAAATAAATAAATAAAAAAAAATACAACAGCCTTGAGGAAACCAATTACCCAAGTTTCATGTACGTTCCATCTTCCTCGACAATAATGGAAGCATCAAATTTGCCTTTGATAGTTGTTCAGCACACCCATGCATCGAAGCATCCAATTTGCCCTAGCTATACCATCAAATTTCTTCATTCCCTACATCAAATCGGCTCGGCAACATTGCTTACTCGGCAAGACTACTCGGCCACACATACGTCAATCGGCTTCCAAGTTGAATTCGCATAGCCACTCAATTGTTTTTGGACGCTTGGCACCACAACTCCATCACCACGCTCATCGGTAATGATATTCATCACTGACGGTGTAAGTAGCGGTGTGTACTTACCTGATTCAACTGACGAATCTGACCGATCCGGCCCGAAAATAGACGATACGGTCGATTTTGAAAGACCTCACGTTCGACCACGGGTAGAGTTTTTGTGAAAAATTTCATTCTCGATCGGCTATGGTTTGACTCTAAAGACGTCCGAATAATCCGAACCGACCGAACATTTTGTCATTTTATATTTTTATGTACATGTGGCCTCATGTAATTGGCCCTTCAAATTAGATCTTATCTTATAGGTACACATCTTTGACCTTTGTTTTCTATTCACACATATCTCTTACTATTGTAGTAGTGGGATATGATTGCGATGTGACTTGTGGGAAATGATTTTCTCTCTCTCTGCGGAAAGATTGTTTTCAAATAAAAATGAAGATGAAATGTTTTCTTTGTGCGAAGAACTCATCTCTCTCTCTCGACCGCGATGGCCTTCGAAAATCTCTCTTTATTTTTCTATTTCAGTGGTTGATTGCTGAATTTCTTCAACAAGTGCCGAATCTTTGAGAGTGTGATTGAAATAAATAAATAAATCAACAAAAAGAACCCTAGGTAAGTGTATCTAACTGCCTTTGTATGTGTAATGTGCACATAAACTCATAAATTTTTTGGATTTTGAAAATTAGTTTGACTTTTAAGTTTTGATTCTCTTGGGTTATAAGAAATCCTGTTTTAATAAATGAAAATGAGCGTTTTTTGTTCTCTTCTTTTGTTGAATATGTGATTGCGAGTTGGGTATATGAATTTTTTGATGTTGTAATTTTGTATTTTCGAAACCTACCGAGTCTGACCAACAAATCGCATAAAACAAATAGTCGATTTCGAACCTACATTTGGTCGAGAGTGGTTGGCTACACCTTTAACCTGAATAGATTCGATTGAATGACGGATTAGGGTCAAACCCGACCCAACTCGACCCGTGCACACCCCTAGGTGTAAGTATATATCCTTAACGATGTTGGCTACAACGGCAATGCCGAGAACAAAATATGTCATTCTCTTTTTGAAGTCACATCTCGGCAACATGCCCCACAACATTAGACATTCTCGAAACAAAACCTATAGTTATTAATTCATCTACCTCTGCGGCACAAATCTCATGATTTAATTCTCAGCAGCACCATTGCTTGGCGCTATTATCTCGGCATAGAACTAGCATCTCAGCTTGCTGAAATCAACATTTGAATATACCAGTGGATTCGAGTCAACTCAAGGAGTCCACACCCACCAACCTAAGAAGATAAGAGGTAACCGAAGTTCATTGGTAATTGCGAAATAGACCCAATTTTCAAAAAGCTAAAATTTTCAAAGTTATCGAACTCAAGTTTTGACTATACCAGTGTGAAGTACTCATCGAGATGAATCTAACACCATAAACCGCGTCAAAATCGGAGCTAAAGAGAAGCCATATGAGCCGATCAAAGTTTGCCCAGAAAATGCACTGTTTCGCGGGAGAAGACGACCCAGCCAGCCAATGAAGAAATTATCATGTGCTTCGCGGTTGAATTACACCCTAATGATCTGAGCCCTCAGATCCATTTTGGATAAAACTATGCCATCAGGAGTCCGATTCAGACGATCCAATAGTCATTTCCAACTATTTGGAGCTTTCTAAACACATTCGTACGGTTTGATTTTGAAAATTCCATACCAAAAATTTGTAGATTTTATATGCCCTGCCCATATCCATCGTAGGTCAAACAACACTTTTGTCGCCACGCCTGGAGTTTGATCAATGCTGAATTCAATAATTTTGGCGTCTTCCCGTCTATATAACAACCCATATCATTTGGCAATTTTGGCTCAAGTCTATTCCGACTTCCTTTCGAATAACAACTTTCCTTCACAAGCAATGAGGCAAGGAATCTACATCAACAATTTGTTCTCAGCTTACTCTTCGGCAATGTTGGCAAATGTCTTATCTGAATTCCTTCCACCTAACAATTGTCATTCGAAAACAATGGGGCAAGTTGGACAAAAAAGCAACTTAACTAAATCGGCAATCTGCTTCAATCTGCTTCTGAAAACTACTTGGTAATTCCCTAAAATGGAGCAATGCTAGGCAATCCATGACACAGGATGCACTATTCAAAATCCTTGCAATATTGGCAACCGATCGCCACTTAAAATCAGCAAAAGTCTCCGAATATGGCATAATCTTCGCACTTGGCATGGAGCGCCATCATGCAAAGGTCTCTGAATTCAGAGCAAATCATACATATAGTAATCATGGCATCCTTAGTGTAGCCTTTGCCCGGGGGATGATAATATGGCGACCTACGGCCCTCGCCTAGGGGTAATAATATAGTAGCCTACGAGCCTCGCCTGGGGGTTATAATACCTCGGCCTACGACCCTTGCCCGAGGGATAATAATACCATGACCTACGACCTTCGCTTGAGGGTTATAATACCGCGGCCTACAGCTCTCGCCCGAGGGTAACAATACCGTGGCCCATCGTTATAGAGATATTTGATTTAGACCCAATGGGTCCCTATGTTAGACCTATATGGTCCCATCGTGCTCTATTGGATGTACCACATATATATATGCTTTATAAATTTTGATATGACAAGTAATCACTTATGATATGATTTGTTTGGAACTCATGTGGTATAATTTCGTACTAGTATTACTAGTATTACTTACTGAGTTTTAGCTCACCCCTTTCCCTTATATACATATAGTTATACATATATTTGTACATATATTCATACATACATGCATCCATCCAGTTATTCATTTATTAAATGTATTCTTTGTCAAGAGACCTAACATCTATTTGAACAACATAACTTGGCAATAAAAACTCCAATTCTTTCTACCGAAGACAATGAAAGTTGTGGGAAAAAATATCAACTCCTTTGGGTCCAGCCCAAATGAGGAGGCCCATCAAACAAATATCAGACCCCCATCTATAAAAGAAAGGCCCTCCCATGAAAGATAGATATGTCTTATATCTCTCCACCACATAGCACGCTCACTCTTTTCTATTCTTCATTTTCTCTATTTGATTCAAGTTGCTAACTTTATTATCGGAGTGTCTCTGGCCGGCAATCACGGTTGGATGGCTCTGACCATGCTCATCTTTACAGATCTATAGAAGCAAAGCTCATCTTTTCGTTAGATCTCTATAATCTATGTGAGAGGATTTTTTGGTTCTTACATATTTTTAGTTTCCAAAATTGCAAAATAATAAAATCTTAAAAATTAAAATAATAAAATCTTAAAAATTAAAATAAGAAAACTTTAAAATAAAACTACCCCTTCTCTACTATCTAGTTTGTTATCTTTTCAATTGTCGACTATCAATCACCGACCACTACAATCGTACCTTTCCCACCCTCTCCCGCCACTCGTATCATTCCCTCGCTCTTCCTCCCCATGGTTACCATCATCGTAACCCCTTCTCATTTTTATGTTTTTTAAATTTTTTTTTTGAAAATATGAACTAAAGTGTTATTTGTGCTCTTTTTTAATAAGGGTAAATTACAAATACACTCCCTGAAATTTGTTTAAAATATGAATTGCCCCCTGTAGTTTAGAAAATTACAAATACCTCCCTGTGAGAATTTTTTTATTTGATAGAATTAATTGAAAAAATAAAATTTATAACTGTTTACCTATACAATAATAAAATTATCTGAATTATTAATTGAAATAAAATTTTAACATTATTAAAAACTGTTAATTAACTTAATGATTTATTAATAAAATGACCTGTTCGTTATGAAATTAAAAACCTTAGAGGGTATAATGTAATTTCTAGAACTATAGGAAATAATTTATAATTTAAGTAAATCTCGGAAAGTGTGTTTATAATTTATTCCAAAAAATACGATTATAAAGAAAACTAAAGTGCAAATAGTAATCTGAAAATGAATTTATATAGTATTTTTAGTAAAATCAAACTAGTGGTAACCCGTGCTATGCACGGGACTTTATAAATTCAAAAAATAATCATTATAAATATGTTAAAGTAATTTAATATTTTATCTTGTGGTATACATGAAATTTATAAGTTAATTTTTATGTTTATAACCTTTTAAATTATTAGTTTAAAAAATTTAAATATATATATATATATATAAATCTATTTAGTGCAATTTTGATAATTTGTAATATATATACATGTATATATATAAAGGAAGAAGTTAAACCTAATTAAATAAGGTTACATTAGTTATGATATACCTCTTCTTGTTATAAAAATATACAAATTTAAAAGTGAAGTGAAGTGATATTTAACAATAATGTGAAGTGAAGTGATATTTAACAATAATTGATATGATGTTTTTGTAATTAATCTAATAATTTAAGTTACATTTCTTTATTATTAAGACAAATATAAAATTTTATTATTAAATGTGAAGTGAAGTGATATTTAACAATAATTAATATGATGTTTTTTGTAATTAATCCAATAATTTAAGTTACATTTCTTTTGGTTTTAATTTCATAACTAAAAATATAGTATGAATATAATACGCACACAGATTTCAAGTATTTAAGAATAAGAAGGTTGTAGAATATTTTTAACCTTTCAACATTTTCTTTTAATTTTTTTTTTATCTAATTTGATTTTAAACTTGAATAAAAAAATTGATTTAATATGAATTAATTTAACTTTTTCATTAAATTTTTTATCAATTTTTAAAAGAACTTTCATTCTTATTCCTCTTTTTTTTCATCAATTTTGATAGAAAAAAACAATAATTTGCAACGCTTCATCTTTTTAAATTTTTATCAAATTATAATTCGATAAAAAAAATATTAAGGGTTGAAAATTCTATTAATTGGAATTATAGTGAAATAGCATCTTGAAATAGTTAAAATTTGAGTATGTGGTTGGTTAAAATGTATAATTTGATTAATTCTCTTCTTATATTTGTATAAAAATTGACACTTATGACTACATCATTATGGCCACGTTTGTTTAGCAGATTAAGTTGGAAGAGATTGTTACTGAGATGATGGTTAGTGAAGAGATTGTTAATGTGTGGATTGTTAGTAAGGGAATTAAGTAAAAGTATGTTTGATTTGATGATAGTATAAAAGATGGTTAGTAATGAGATTGTTAAATTATTTTTATATAAAATAAATTAATAAATTATATTTATATTAAAAAAATTAAAAACAAATATTAAACAAACAGGTGCACTTGGTAAAAAAAAAAATAAAATTAAAAAAATAAATTTTTTATATAAACTAGACTCAATCCCCTCACTATTTTCGTAATCCCACTCAAAACCCAACCAAGCTAATCCCCCTACTGAGGGGGATTACTAAACTCCTTCGACTATCAATCCGCCCTTCCATTTCACTACCAAACATGCTGTGGGTGGGACCCACAGCCATGGTAGTCCAATCCGACCATTCAAGTTGCGAAACAAACATGGCCTACAAGTTGGATTATTGAAAGTTTTTTGAGGTGTCAAATATTTTTCATTTATAAATATCCTATCTATTAAAAAAAATAATAAAAGAAAAAGGAAAAAAATATGCAACTTTTGGATTTGTGTTTATCAATTTTGTTTTGTGGACATAAACAACTGATGTTTCAGTTTAAAAAATTAAAAAGTATATAAAAAAAATATAGATTGGGTTTTTTGGGGATAAAAGAAACTGTAATGACCCTCACACTGATTATCGATTAATTACCGATTATGGCTAAACTGAGACTGATTGTGACTGATAATTAAAGTAATTGAACTGACTGAATTACTGAACTGACTGACTGAAATCTGAACTGAATCGATTGAATATATATATGTGTTTGAATTGCATGCCTTTAATTTGAAGTTTTGAAGTTATCCTTCATGAAATGGTACATGCATGTTCATAATTTTGCAAAGGTCCATGTTTTCAACTTGTTTTTGGAACAATTGGCTCGCTAGAGCATCAAATTGAAGCTTTGAAATGATTTGAATTCATGCATGTTTGCATGTTCTTCATGTTCATGAAAATTGGTTTGAATTTGGATTTACTTGACTCACCCTTGGGCTTTAAATTCACAAATTGAGCTTTGAAACTTGTTGTATTTTGAGTTAGGATGTGTTTTCCAGAATTTGGGCTCAAGAGGTCGAGTTTTGAGCTAAGGAATGCTTGGTTTGAGCTTGGGAGGCAAATCTGGAAATTCCAGAATTTGGCTTCTACGCTCGAGCGAAGGATTCTACGCTCGAGCGACCACCATTTACTCTGAGCTACGCTCGAGCGACAGAATGGTGGCTTGAGCGTAAATTGCAAGCTCTCAGAATCTTGGTGCGCGCAGGCGTACGCTCGAGCGAAGAGCTGTGTCTCACGCTCGAGCGAGCATCGAGCGAGCATCGAGCGTAAATTTTGAGCATCCAGCATTTTTATTGTAGCACACAGTCCGCTCGAGCGACGGAATGCACGCTCGAGCGGAGCTCCTTTGTCTGCATGTCCGCTCGAGCGAAGGAATCCTCGCTCGAGCGAGACCCCTGTTTTCAGCAAATTTTGTTAAGTGTTTGGAAGTACGTCTTTGCATCCTCTTTCCATCCTAGGCATTCCTAGGGCATATTTAAGGCATCTTAAAGAGGATATAGATGTAGAACCACACCGAGGCAAATTAGGGATTAAGTTATTATCTTTCCCAACTGTGTAGCTTAGTGTGTGTTCAATCTGTAAACTGTGTACGGTTGGCTTTCCGAGGAGACGCTCTAGTTCACTGTAGCCCAGAACTCTGTGAGTAACAATTGTGTAAAGATATGTTCAAAATAATTATCTTCTGAACACTGAACTGAACTGTTTACTGAACTGATGTTGTTTACTGAATGAATGTATGTCCTATATTCTGAACTGTACTGTGGCATCCTTAGCACCTACTGTTTACTGTTACTGTTACAGAGATCTCTGTCGGTTCCCTTGTTGGAACCACTACTGTTTACTGATTGATGGCCATCATTTACTGTTCGGTCTTTAAGACCTACTGTTTACTGTTATGCTAATGGATGTACCACATATGACTGTTTACTGTACTGAACAACCGATATACTGATTTAATGAACTGTTTTCATTACTGTAAGGACATTCATTCTAAACCTCTTTACGCTTTATGTTATTCACTGGGCTTTAGCTCACTGCTCATATATATATGTAGGTGTACAGGCACCGGACCAATGCTAGAGGCGTCGTAGTAAGCTCCAGTTTTGTCAAGCCAACCAATGTGCCTCACTGCGAGGTTCCGAGCCTGCCAAGCTTAGGCTATGGGGTGTTTTAGTTTTCCCCCTCCCGCACTGTTTTGCTTACTGTATAGACTGTATAGACCGCACTGTACTGGTTAATAGAGACTTGATCCCTGTCCTGAATGTTTGTAAATGTTTTGCATACTGTTCTGTACCGTATATATATGTGAATGTATGAAAAGTCTTTTTGCATACAGACCGTCACAACTCATTGGACATTGTTTATTTACTGTATTGGCTTTCGCCAAGCCCCTGTACTTTGTATTATTGTATTACTGTTAAGCAGGCCTTCGGTAATCTAGGATTACTGGCCGGTTACGGTGCTAAACCCATAGGGGCGGGTTTGGGTCGTGACAGAGTGGTATCAGAGCGATACTTAACCACGAGTTATACCGCACACACGTGTCCAAATGAGCTATAGAGTGTCCTAGAAAAGCGATTAGGGCATTGCATGAGCATGATAAGTGTGTGGTTATGACATGACTGAATATGTGCTAATGTGATAAACTGTTTAAGTATGCAACTGTTTATGTTTATAATTGTTATAATTGTTTATAGTGAAATGGATAATGCAAATAAATCTGAGTCCTCATCCACTGAGGCAAGAATGGCAAGAATGGAAAGAATGATGGAACTGATAACTACAAGATTAGAGCAACAACAGAACCAACAGCCCCCACCTCCTCCTCCTCCTCCGGCTATACCGGAACAAAATGTGAATGTTAATGATGGGGACATAATTGCTCTCACCCAGAAGTTTAGCAAACTGAAACCGCCATCCTTTCAGGGAGGCCTTGAACCGTTAAAGGCTGAAGCTTGGGTTCTTGAGACCGAAAAATTGTTTGAGGTTTTTCCATGTTCTGAGGCACATAAAGTGCTGTTGGCTACCTTTACTCTGCAAGAGGAAGCAAGAAGGTGGTGGATGCTTACCCGTGAGGACAACACTGTTATGACTTGGGCTCAGTTCAAAGTAGCCTTCTTTGAAAAGTACTTCCCTCAATGTGTCAGGGATAGGAAGGTGACTGAATTTGAACAACTGAGGCAGGGCACGATGTCCGTTGCCGAATACGAAACAAAGTTTACCGGACTTGCTAGATATGCACCACATATGGTGGACACTGATTACAAGAAGGCCAGAAGGTTTGAGGGCGGCCTGAATGTTGCAATACTGGACAGAATAAGTGTTTTAAAGCTACCGACTTATGTAGGTGTTCTTGACCGAGCATTGATGGCTGAGTCGAACATCGAAGCAGTGAAACAATCTGAATCACCAGCGTCTGAATGGCGTGGTAAAAGGCAGGGTTTCAAGTTCAAGAAAGGCAAGAACAACCCGCTGAACAAAAAGCAAAATACAGGGTTAATGACTACTTCTAGTCAGGGGAACCGCTCCATTCCGCCCTGTTCCGAATGTGGTAAAAACCATAAGGGAGTTTGTTATAAAATTTCTGGTGCTTGTTACAGGTGTAGCAAGGTGGGCCACATGGTGAAAGATTGCCCCTCCACTGCTCCGGGCAATAGTAAAGCTGCAGACAGTGCCGCAGCATCAACTGTAACACCAAAACGGAACCCCAAAGCTACAGGGAAAGAGCCCATGAGACAGGGCCGAGTGTTCGCCATAGTACCGGGAGATGTGCAAAATACCGAGACTGTTGTGTCAGGTATCCTCTCTATTTGTACTCAAAATGCATATGTACTGATTGATTCGGGGTCTACGCACTCATACGTATCGCATGCTTTTTCACGAAAATTGAATAGACCCTTAGAACCCATGAACTATCTGTTAGCTGTATCATCACCTATTGGGGGATCCATGACATGTGCATATATGTATCCTGCTTGTGAGATTATTGTTGGGGATATGCATCTGTTTATTGATTTACTGCCATTGAACGTTGATCATTTCGATGTAATATTGGGGATGGACTGGTTACAAAAATATCATGCCACCATTGACTGTGTGACGAAGCAAGTTGTTTTCCGTCCACCTGGGTTACCCGAATTTGTATTTAATGGGGTTGGAGTAGTACCTCCTCCGTATTTGATTTCATCTGTGAAAGCCGTTAAATTGATTAGAAAGGGGTGTAAAGGGTATTTGTGTTCTGTACTGACTGTGTCTACTGATGATAATACTAATGTGAACTATATTCCTATAGTCAGAGAATTCCCAGATGTATTTCCAGATGATTTTCCAGGGGATTTGATTGACAGAGAGATTGAGTTCACCGTTGATGTAATTCCGGGAACACAGCCAGTATCGAAAGCTTCTTACCGAATGGCTCCAACTGAATTGAAAGAATTGAAAGTGCAGCTGCAAGAACTATTAGACAAGAAGTTTATCAGGCCCAGTACTTTACCGTGGGGCGCACCGGTCTTGTTTGTAAAGAAGAAAGACGGCTCACTGAGACTGTGTATTGATTATCGTGAATTGAACAAGGTAACTGTGAAAAATAAATACCCATTGCCGCGTATTGATGATTTATTTGATCAGTTACAGGGTGCTCAAGTGTTTTCTAAGATTGATCTTAGATTGGGGTACCATCAACTGAAAGTTAAACCAGAAGACATTGATAAAACCGCTTTTAGAACGAGGTATGGACATTACGAATTTTTAGTTATGCCTTTTGGAGTTACCAATGCACCTGTAGCATTTATGGACCTCATGAATAGAATCTTTAAACCGTACCTTGATGACTTTATTGTGGTATTCATTGATGACATATTGATTTACTCCAAAAGTATAGAAGAACATGAACATCATTTGAGACTTGCCCTGCAGACCCTAAGAGAACAGAAACTGTATGCTAAACTGTCTAAATGTGAGTTTTGGCTTGATCATGTTATGTTTTTGGGGCATGTTGTTAGCAAAGATGGAATTTCTGTTGATCCGCAGAAAATTGAAGCTGTAGTGAACTGGCCTAGACCAACAAATCTGACAGAAGTCCGAAGCTTTTTGGGATTGGCTGGATATTACAGAAGATTTGTCAAAGATTTCTCCAAAATTGCCTTACCATTGACTCAACTGACACAGAAGGGGATATCATTTGACTGGACTGACCAAAGGGAATCAGCGTTTCAAGAGTTGAAAACCCGACTTGTGACTGCACCTGTGCTTACCTTACCTTCAGGTACGGATGGTTATACTGTATTTAGTGATGCTTCTTATAAGGGTTTGGGGTGTGTTTTAATGCAGAATGGGAGAGTAATTGCTTATGCTTCCCGACAACTGAGACCACATGAAAAGAACTACCCAACCCATGATCTGGAACTTGCTGCAGTGGTATTTGCGTTGAAAATCTGGCGTCACTATCTGTATGGGGGCAACATGTGAAGTATATACCGACCACAAGAGCCTGAAGTACCTCTTCACACAGAAAGAACTGAACATGAGACAATGGAGATGGCTAGAACTGATTAAAGATTATGACCTACAGATTCTGTATCATTCGGGAAAAGCCAACACCGTTGCCGATGCGCTGAGTCGGAAATCGATTGCAAATTTGGCTTGTTTGCTCACTGGACAGAAAGAGTTGCTTTGTGACCTTGAAAAATCTGACATTGAAGTTATTTTGAGAGAACAAGGTGGAACAATAGCTGCTATTTCTGCTCAACCGGCATTGATCGAAGAAATTAAAGAGAAACAACAAACGGATGACTTCTTGAAGAAGATCATCGAAGAAAGAGAATCTAAACCGAGACCGGGGTTCAAATTTGAAGATAATGTACTGAAATTTCAAGAAAGACTGTGTGTACTGAATGACACTGAACTGAAAAGAAGAGTTCTGCAAGAGGGCCACAACTCAAAATGGTCTATTCACCCAGGGAATACGAAAATGTACCAAGATCTGAAACAGAACTTTTGGTGGCCGGGAATGAAGAAAGAAATTGCCGACTTTGTGTCAAAATGTCTTCATTGCCAACAAGTCAAAGCGGAACATCAGCGACCCGCAGGCTTACTGCAACCCTTACCCATACCGGAGTGGAAATGGGAGCATATCACGATGGATTTTATCGTTGTATTGCCTCGCTCTAGAAAAGGTATGGATTCAATTTGGGTTATTGTTGATAGACTGACCAAATCTGCTCACTTCTTACCTGTCAAGACAATTTATAATGCGGACAAGTTAGCTGTAATTTATATTGATGAAATTGTTAGGCTGCATGGAGTGCCTGTATCCATTGTTTCTGACAGGGATTCGAAGTTTACATCGAGGTTTTGGCAAAGCCTACAGACTACATTGGGTACTGAATTGAGGCTGAGTAGTGCCTATCATCCTCAGACAGATGGACAGTCAGAAAGGACCATCCAGACTCTGGAGGATTTATTGAGAATGTGTGTCCTTGATTTTCAGGGAAACTGGGAAAGCCATTTGCCATTGGCTGAATTCGCCTACAACAACAGTTACCATTCAAGCATTGGTATGGCGCCTTTTGAGGCATTGTATGACAGAAAGTGTAGATCTCCGATTTGCTGGGCAGAAGTTGGAGATGGGCCTTTGCTTGGGCCCGAGATTGTTTATGAAACAACTGAGAAAGTGAAATTGATACAACAGAGACTGAAAACGGCACAGAGCCGACAGAAAAGTTATGCAGATGTCAGAAGGCGAGACAGAGAATATGAAGTGGGTGATCACGTTTTTGTGAAAGTGACACCAATGAAAGGCCAGACTCGTTTTGGAGTCAAAGGAAAGTTAGCGCCAAGGTATGTCGGACCGTATGAGGTTATTGAGAAAATCAATCCGGTGGCGTATCAAGTTGCGCTTCCTCCTGAAATGGAGCATATGCATAACGTCTTCCACATTTCGATGTTGAGAGATTATCTCCGGGATCCTTTCCATGTGATTGAGCCTACTCGGGTAGTGTTGAGTGATGACTACACTTACGAGGAACGACCTATACAGATTGTAAAGAGACGGATCAAGAAACTAAGAAACAAAGAGATCCCGTTAGTGAAAGTTGACTGGCAAAACCATGGTGGTGTGTATGCCACTTGGGAAAGGGAAGATGACATGGCTAAAAGATATCCTGAACTGTTTCCACTGAACCCTGTTTTCTCCCAGAATGAAGGTAATTTGAGTTTAGAGGACTAAACTCTTTTTAAGGAGGGGAGACTGTAATGACCCTCACACTGATTATCGATTAATTACCGATTATGGCTAAACTGAGACTGATTGTGACTGATAATTAAAGTAATTGAACTGACTGAATTACTGAACTGACTGACTGAAATCTGAACTGAATCGATTGAATATATATATGTGTTTGAATTGCATGTCTTTAATTTGAAGTTTTGAAGTTATCCTTCATGAAATGGTACATGCATGTTCATAATTTTGCAAAGGTCCATGTTTTCAACTTGTTTTTGGAACAATTGGCTCGCTAGAGCATCAAATTGAAGCTTTGAAATGATTTGAATTCATGCATGTTTGCATGTTCTTCATGTTCATGAAAATGGGTTTGAATTTGGATTTACTTGACTCACCCTTGGGCTTTAAATTCACAAATTGAGCTTTGAAACTTGTTGTATTTTGAGTTAGGATGTGTTTTCCAGAATTTGGGCTCAAGAGGTCGAGTTTTGAGCTAAGGAATGCTTGGTTTGAGCTTGGGAGGCAAATCTGGAAATTCCAGAATTTGGCTTCTACGCTCGAGCGAAGGATTCTACGCTCGAGCGACCACCATTTACTCTGAGCTACGCTCGAGCGACAGAATGGTGGCTTGAGCGTAAATTGCAAGCTCTCAGAATCTTGGTGCGCGCAGGCGTACGCTCGAGCGAAAGGACCTACGCTCGAGCGAAGAGCTGTGTCTCACGCTCGAGCGAGCATCGAGCGAGCATCGAGCGTAAATTTTGAGCATCCAGCATTTTTATTGTAGCACACAGTCCGCTCGAGCGACGGAATGCACGCTCGAGCGGAGCTCCTTTGTCTGCATGTCCGCTCGAGCGAAGGAATCCTCGCTCGAGCGAGACCCCTGTTTTCAGCAAATTTTGTTAAGTGTTTGGAAGTACGTCTTTGCATCCTCTTTCCATCCTAGGCATTCCTAGGGCATATTTAAGGCATCTTAAAGAGGATATAGATGTAGAACCACACCGAGGCAAATTAGGGATTAAGTTATTATCTTTCCCAACTGTGTAGCTTAGTGTGTGTTCAATCTGTAAACTGTGTAGGGTTGGCTTTCCGAGGAGACGCTCTAGTTCACTGTAGCCCAGAACTCTGTGAGTAACAATTGTGTAAAGATATGTTCAAAATAATTATCTTCTGAACACTGAACTGAACTGTTTACTGAACTGATGTTGTTTACTGAATGAATATATGTCCTATATTCTGAACTGTACTGTGGCATCCTTAGCACCTACTGTTTACTGTTACTGTTACAGAGATCTCTGTCGGTTCCCTTGTTGGAACCACTACTGTTTACTGATTGATGGCTATCATTTACTGTTCGGTCTTTAAGACCTACTGTTTACTGTTATGCTAATGGATGTACCACATATGACTGTTTACTGTACTGAACAACCGATATACTGATTTAATGAACTGTTTTCATTACTGTAAGGACATTCATTCTAAACCTCTTTACGCTTTATGTTATTCACTGGGCTTTAGCTCACTGCTCATATATATATGTAGGTGTACAGGCACCGGACCAATGCTAGAGGCGTCGTAGTAAGCTCCAGTTTTGTCAAGCCAACCAATGTGCCTCACTGCGAGGTTCCGAGCCTGCCAAGCTTAGGCTATGGGGTGTTTTAGTTTTCCCCCTCCCGCACTGTTTTGCTTACTGTATAGACTGTATAGACCGCACTGTACTGGTTAATAGGGACTTGATCCCTGTCCTAAATGCTTGTAAATGTTTTGCATACTGTTCTGTACCGTATATATATGTGAATGTATGAAAAGTCTTTTTGCATACAGACCGTCACAGCTCATTGGACATTGTTTATTTACTGTATTGGCTTTCGCCAAGCCCCTGTTCTCTGTATTATTGTATTACTGTTAAGCAGGCCTTCGGTAATCTAGGATTACTGGCCGGTTACGGTGCTAATCCCATAGGGGCGGGTTTGGGTCGTGACAGAAACCGTCTAACTCCTCTATATATTATTTTAAGATAGATTATTTTAATCACATAAAAAAATAGCAATTATATTTGGAGATTATCTCTATATATTACGTTATTATATACAAATATAGCGGTAATAAATTAATTAATATATTTGAAAAGTTATACTAAACTTTCATTTCCAATTAATTGAATTATGATTAATAAACTAACAAATAGCAGTAATGGTATAATAGGATATAAAGAGGATAAAAGTAAAAAACACAAATGATATTTAAAAGTTTTAAATTTACCTAGTTATACAAAAATCTAATGTTATAGTACAATCTTAAATTCTCAATAATTTTCACATTTTCTATAAAATAAAATGACAGTAAAAAATAAAAAAAATCGATACCCATTTTTTTACTTCAATTTTACGGTTTTCAGTGAAAAAATAAAACTCCAATCAAAATCCTTGGCACATAATGGGTATGGATACTTCGATTGCAACCATCATCACCAATAATTCTTCTCCACCATGTAAACCTGTAAACAAACACATAAATCTCACTAAAACCGAAACTAAAACCAAACCAACAATAGAGAAAGAGAATCACACAGAGAAAAAAATAAAATTTAAAACAAATAAATTTATGGAGTGGTAGGATATTACCCTCAACAACTTAGACCTCGCCTCGGCTAATCCGTTAGCTCCTCCGGCAGTGCCTGCAAAGTCTAGGAGTTAGGATGATTAATTAGATTATTCTATTTTTTTTTTCAATTTATTTAAAATGGAGTTGTGGGTTTATATTTTTTTAATTTAATTTATCTATGGTTTCTATTTGTTTTTAATTATTATTATTTAGGTAAGTTATGATGTGAGCTAGATATGTGATAGACATGTGAGTTTTATTGATTTAAAATATGATGGTGTGAGATATATTATATTTGTTTAGATAGATTTTAAAGATTTTTAAAATTGGCTATTGAGAGCCAAAAGAAATATTTTAATTGAATAAATAAAAATTATATTTATTAATTTTATCTGTTTGTATATCTGTTTTTTTTTTTTTTTGGTGTTATAATATAATATATAAGATGTAGATAGATATCTATAATTCTCATGAAAAATATTATTTGATTTTTTGAGGGAGAGAAAAGGAAGGCAAATTTTAATATATTCTTTTGGAAATCGATGAGAAAAATTAGAATGGAGAGATTATGAAATATTTTTGTTATCTTTCCATTTGAAAACTATAAATTAAGGGATAATTATTATTTCCAAAATCATTAAATAGGTATGGGATAAGTTGAAAAAGGGGAAATAATTAATATTTCCAAAATAATTAAATATGTATGGGAGAAGTTGAAAGGGTGTATATGAGAAGTAAAAAAGGTTTGGGAAAAGTCAATAAATGCTGAGTTTTTATTTTTTTTAAATTAAAAAATTAAAAAATTAAGATTGAGACATTAGAGTTCACACAAGGTTTATCAATTAAAAACCATCTTTTCCTTATATAATACTAGCATATCACCCATGTTATGCACGGATTGTGTTTATAATTATCTATATATGTGAATTGTGATTTTTAAATGTTTTTTTTTAAATGTCTTCTTTTTTTCCTTTTTTATATTATATTAAAGTTTAATATTTTGATAATAATCATATGTGTTGAACTTTTCAAGGAATTAAATATCTTTTTTTTTTATAATTATATTATATTAAAGTTTAATATTTTGATGATAATCATATGTGATGGACTTTTCAAGAAATTTTTTTTATGCTTGTTCTTAATGCATTGAGGTGTTATTATGAGGGATAATAATGATATGTGTTGAGACTTTTTAAAGAATTCATATGTGTTGGATTTCAAAGAATTTTTTTTTGTGCTTATTCTTAACACATTAAAATGTTATTATGAGGGTAAGCCTTGGGAGTTGAGAAAAGTTAATAAATGCTAAGATTTTTTTTAAAATAAAAAAATCATGAAATTTAGATTGGGAGATTGGAGCTCCCACAAGGCTTGGGGTTAAAAACCCCCTTTTGCTTAATATATAGTATAGAAGTATAGATATAGATAGATAGATATAGATAGATAGATATATATATAGATAGATAGATATATAGATAGTGGTAACCCGTGCTATGCACGGAACTATATAAATTAAAAAAAAATTATTATAATTATTAGATAAGCTTTAAAGATTTTTTTTTTTAGTTTTTTATTTTTTTATGTTATAATATAATATATAAGACATAGATAGATATCTACAACTTTAATAAAAAATATTATATGATTTTTTGGGGAAGAGAAAATGAATGCAAGTTTTAATTTTTTTTTTTTGAAATTGGTGAGAGAGATTAGGAGGGAGAGATTATAAAATATTTTTGTTATTAAATAAATAAATCAGTTAATATTTTTTTAATCTATTTTGTAAATTAAAAAATTAATAATTTTAGAAAATTGATTAATTTGTCCCATTAAGTGATTTAAAATTTTGACAGATATATATAAAAAAAATACATAATTATATTACTAAATCATAATTCAAATTTAGATGTTATATTTTTTTGAGATCTATAGCTAAATTCTTATCTTTTTTATTTTTGTGTGTAACCATAATGTATGAGAGAAATTGAAAATGATGCTGCAGTAATTATGAGAGAAGTCAAAAGGGATTGTGGGTTGAGAGAAATTAATAAATGTTGAGGTTGGGTTGAGAGAAACAATAAATGCTGATGTTTTTTTTTTTTTGTTAAATCAAAAAATTAGAAAATTAGGATTAGGATATTAGAGTTCTCACAAGATTTGTGAGTTACAAACGCCATTTTACTTAATATATAACTAGCCTATCACCCGTGCTATGCACGGGATAATTATAGATATTTTATATTTGTTTTAGATTTTTCTTAATATATAAATTATGTTTTTTAAGATTTTTTATAAAAATAATTTAACAATTTTATCACTAACCATAGTGTGTGGGAGAAGTTGAAAAGGGTACTGCAGTAACTATACATGGATTGTATCTATAATTATTTGTATGATGGGATTTTAAATACTGATTATGAGATTTTGACCAAATTAATAAATGCAGGCATGTGGAAAGACATGTGGATTGAAAAAATTTAATAAATGCTAATAAGGGGATTTTGACCAAATCAATAAATGCTGAGATTTTTTTTAAAATAAAAAATAAAAAAATTTAAAAAATTCAGATTGAGATATTGAAGCTCTCACAGGCCTTGGGGGCTAAAAACTCCTTTTTGCTTAATATATAGTATAGATAGATGTAGATATATAGATAGATATATAGATAGTGGTAACCCGTGCTATGCACGGAACTTTATAAATTAAAAAAAAATTATTATAATTATTAGATAAGCTTTAAAGATTTTTTTTTAGTTTTTTTAGTTTATTTTTAT
This sequence comes from Camellia japonica, assembly GCA_030407325.1. NCBI lineage: Eukaryota > Viridiplantae > Streptophyta > Magnoliopsida > Ericales > Theaceae > Camellia > Camellia japonica. The sequence continues at coordinate 73,491,408 of JAPPVO010000002.1, forward strand.
TTTTATTTTTTATGTTATAATATAATATATAAGATATAGATAGATATCTACAACTTTAATAAAAAATATTATCTTATTTTTTGGGGAAGAGAAAACGAATGCAAGTTTTAATTTTTTTTTTTGAAATTGGTGAGAGAGATTAGGAGGGAGGGATTATGAAATATTTTTGTTATTAAATAAATAAATCAGTTAATATTTTTTTAATCTATTTTGTAAATTAAAAAACTAATAATTTTAGAAAATTAATTAATTTGTCCCATTAAGTGATTTAAAATTTTGATAGATATATATAAAAAAATACATAATTATATTACTAAATCATAATTCAAATTTAGATGTTATATTTTTTTGAAATCTATAGTTAAATTCTTATCTTCTTTATTTTTGTGTGTAACCATAGTGTATGAGAGAAATTGAAAAGTGTGCTGCAGTAATTATGAGAGAAGTCAAAAGGGATTGTGGGTTGGGAGAAGTTAATAAATGTTAAGGTTAGTTTGGGAGAAACAATAAATGTTGAGGTTTTTTTTTTTTTTTTTTTTGTTAAATAAAAAAATTAGAAAATTAGGATTAGGATATTAGAGTTCTCACAAGGTCTGTGAGTTAAAAATCTTTTTTTACTTAATATATAGTATAGATATAGATAGATAGTATAGATATCAGCCTAAAGTGTTCATCATTAAAAACTAAAACATCTGCACACGTAGAAGTGTGGAGACAGAGAAATGGATTGTTAGACCATCTTCTCTAACGCGCTGTATTTAATATTTTTTCAAATTTTAAATTTGATAAAAAATAATAATTGTTTAACCTTTAATCTTTTCATTAAATTCATATTAAATAAAGGATGAACAAAAATTTTCATCAAATGAAGAGAGTATTTTATCTTCCATAAAATTTAAATTGTTACCATTGGATCGGGAATTCTCCCAGATGTTCACCCAAGAACAATTTTAATAGCCTTTTTTGTTCATGTCTGGAAGATCTCCAGGACATCTGCGCGGACATCCTCCTGGACAACCAGGGATGTGAAAAAGTTTGATACAAATTTTAGTTTTAGTATTGAAGTGAACGATATCAAATCAAAATTTTCATCAAATTTTTACTTAAATTTAATGAATTTTTTGTTCAACGTTAGAGATGCTTTCAAATAAATCAAAAATTAGGTTGAAAATGCACACACAAATATATATATACGTATCTGTGTAATATATATATATTTTTTAAAAAGTCTAATTATACAAACAATGATCAAAATATTTTGTGCTTTGTTTGTCATGTAAGCTCTGTTTGAAAAAGGTTTGAAAAGTCACATTTTTTCTTACATTGCTTGTCTCTATACAATTTTTTATTTTACTAAACACATTTTTTTTGGAGGGACAACTGCATGTAAATTGGGAAAAATTAAAAATAATTGCAGTTTTATTTTGGCAACACAATTAAAAGTTAATTTTTTAATTTTTTTTGAATCACATCGTCACTCTATTTTTTTTCACGTTTTCTTAAAAGATGTGTAAAAAAAAATAAAAAAAACAATTTTTAACTTATTTCCCAAAATAGGTGTTCCATAACACAACACAAGTTTCACTTATACTAGATGTAGCTCACTTGCACTTTAACGAAATTATAATTAATTTGAAATATTCTTTTTCAAATGCAATTTTTCCTTTTTTTTTTTTTTTGAAAAAATAAAAATCTTTAGTGGATTTTTTTTAAATTTAAATTTTAATTTTTAGGGTCTTCAAGTCTAGTAGGGCCTAAAACTGGCAAGTTTTTTTAATTTTATTTTTATAAAAAAGCAGTAAAAATGAAAAGGAAAAAAAAAAAAAATCATCAAACAAACTGTTAAAAAAAGAAATTGTCTAACCAACCCTTAATCCTCAATATTTTAATTTGTCAATTGAGTTTCTATAGTATAAATTGTGAGTTTAAATGGCCCATAATGTTTAAATGGCCTGTAATGTTTACGCCGTTTATGCATTTTGTTGCACTTGGGCTCTCAAAAAAATTGTTATATTATAATCATAATATTTTAGTTTTGTTGCAATTTTTTTATTTTTTTATTTTCTATTTAAGTTGTGAAAATAACCTAGCCCCTGTTAATTAATTTAGAGAAGAGAACATTGGATTTATTTAAACTAAAAAAAATACTTTTTAAGGACGGAATATTTTTATTGCCAAAAGTGTTATTATTATATTTTTATCGATAAAATTACATACTTTGTGATGAATTATTATCCATTTTGGACTAATTTTTTTTAGACCAAATTATTTTGTCATTTATCAGCGACAATTTCAATATTTTATCGCTAAAAGTCTTTTTTTTTTTTTTTTTGTGCCTTTTTGAGACGGTCTCTTAGCTACTATTCTCATAACGGCAAGAATTGATCTCCAAATATTTTTCGTAATAAAATTTTCACTTTAGGAAACAATAAGTTTAGTTCCTAAATTGTTATATATTGTAGTGTCACATTTTGTAATTGGGGACCAAATTGACAAAAATAAATTAAGGACTAAAGTGTTAAAAAAACACATTGGTAATTAATCAATTTTCAAATTATGAGCCACAAGAATATATGTTCTATTTTAAAATAGCGAGAAAATATCACAACACTTATCTTTATATAAAAAGAAAAATTATATACAAGTCAACTTTTTAAATTTATTTTTTAGACTTAATGATGTGTAAGAGAGATGATTGTCTAATAAGTAGAGAAAATATGAGAGAGAAAGTTGATTTTGATATTCTAATTAAGAGTATTGCTATTTAGGCTCCAAAAATTAGATCATTTTATAGGCTCAATGATTTGACACTTTATTAAAATATTTAAGTCAATTTTTCCTCTTTCTCTCTCTTATTTATTTTTTGATTATCAACCGATCATCTTAACACATCACAGGATTTAGAAAATAGATCTATAAAGTAGATTTGTATATATCATTTTTCTTTTAATTAATTATCACATCATTAGGTTTAAAAATTACATTTAACTTTTAGATTTGAATAGTAATGCTCAATAAAAATCAAGGTTGTGAAATTTTTAAAAAGGGCTCAAGTTGAGATCAAGACTGAACTCGTCCAGTTCGGCCCATGGGGCCCATTTTTGGGCCCGTTTTGATAATCCGAACCGTTCTATGTGTAGAAATCGTCAAGTACTATATGGCTGTAAAAAATCACGTTGATTGGATATCAATAGCTATCTGATCAAATCAGTTTTGTATAAAAAAAATGGACGGTGAAATAATTAACGGTTGATAAAAAACTGTTTTGTTCACATAGCTATCGATATCCGATCAACGTGATTTTTTACAAGCATATAGTACTCGACGAGTTCTACATATTGAACGGTTCGGATTATCAAAACGGGACCCGTGGCGGGCCCCCACGGGCCCAACAGCACGGTCCAATTTGATCATAGACTGAACCAAAGCCACTGCCTTTCAAAATTTTCGATTATTTCATTCTTTATCTAAAAAATAAATAAATTATCTTATTCTATATACATGCACATTCAAGTGAACTCCATATTTATTTAATTTAATACACACTTTAGCATTTCAATGGGAACAATTATACACTTATTAAATTAACAAATCCTTAACACAAAATATTGGCTATTATTTTTATCACTTTTTAAAAATCATATAATACACTTTAAACCATAATTTTAGGATTAATTATACTTTTCACCCTTATAATTTGATCTAAATTTCACTTTAATTAATCTCTATAGTTTCAAATTGAACAATTGATTCCTACATTATACGTGTAGTTTCAATTTGGTCATTCCTTCTAAATTAAAAGTTAAAATTAATAATTTTGAGACATTTGTCAATTTCTTAAAGTGCACACATAAACAAAATTAATAGAAATTTAGACGGAAGGATCAAATTGAAATTGAACTCAAAGTGTAGGGACCAAATTGTTCAAATTAAAATTATATAGACTAAAGTGAAATTTGAACCAAATTATATGGATAAGAAGAGTAATTAACCCATAATTTTGATATCACAATTGGAGATGTTTTTAAACTAGGGTTGAACTTCTTTCATGTTGGCCATCTCAATTTCAGAGCGTTTGGGATTGGTAGGCTCATTTTAGAACCGATTTCGGTGATTTGAACCTTTCACCCTTTAGGACTCATTAAGTAGGATATTCACTCAAAAAATCAAGATGATCGGATATAGATAGTTATATGTTTGAATCAAATTTGTATTACAAAAAATGGATGGCTATTCTTAAAATTATATTTGTCATCCATTTTTTTAAAACAAATATGATTCAAATATATAATTACCAATATATAATCATCTTAATGTTTTGCATTAATATTGTACGAGTACTAAAAATGAACGGTTCGAATCACCGAAATCAATTCCAAAATAAGCACGTGAAAATTTGTGGCAGTGCAACTCTCACTTGCATCCCTCTATGTTTTCGTAATTTTTTTCTTCTGCCCTACTGGACAGTAATTCCCCAAAAGAAAATAAAAATAAATAAAGAGCACGAAAGTGGGAGATAATTTGGTAGGGATGGGTGTGTTGGTTGGAGTGGGATATGAAACCACTTATGGTGGTTCACAAACAAACACAAAAGAGAGAATTTATAATTTGAAAAACAGATTTATTTCACTCAAATAATTTATAACACAAACAAAGAGAGGAAATTATCTTTCTCTTTCAAACACTCTGACTCTCTAATTATTTTATTCTTCTGCTCAACTCCCACACTTAAAACGCTAAACTACATAAGCTATATATAGATAAAACTCATAATATAAAAGCATTAAATGAAACTACAACAACTTTATTCAAACTAAACTCTTTAATCTTCAAACTAGCAGCCATCTTTGAACCCATATCTTTAGCTTCCATGCTTCCTACTCTTAGCTAGGCCGGTGCAATTAGGCTTACTCCCTTTAAGCCTAATTCTCTTACTGAGATTCATCCCTTGTCCTTTTCAGCAACATCATAGTATGCCATGAGCAACATCACTTCTTCATCATCTGACTCTCTAATTATTTTATTCTTCTGCTCAACTCCCACACTTAAAACACTAAACTACATAAGCTATATATAGATAAAACTCATAATATAAAAGCATTAAATGAAACTACAACAACTTTATTCAAACTAAACTCTTTAATCTTCAAACTAGCAGCCATCTTTGAACCCATATCTTCAGCTTCCATGCTTCCTACTCTTAGCTAGGCCGGTGCAATTAGGCTTACTCCCTTTAAGCCTAATTCTCTTACTGAGATTCATCCCTTGTCCTTTTCAGCAACATCATAGTATGCCATGAGCAACATCACTTCTTCATCATCTGCGAAGTTTACGTATTCATTAATTTCATCATATGTTACTTCTTCCATGCACTCATGACTATAGTGTTTATACTGATTGTAGTTGTAGCATTGCACTTTAATTAAGGTCAAATTGTGCAACACTAAGGCCGTCAATTAGGATCTCTTAACTTTACTTGCTTGACAAACTATACATTTTATACCTGTTTAATGTCAATCAGGTTTGTACACAGTGGGAGCATAAAATGAGTAGAAAATTGTTTCCTGCATGTGTGGAGGCCCATTCCCGCACGTGCAGCCTTTACCTCGCTGCCAAACAAAGCCTCAGCTTCCTGCACATGTGGAGCGTTTTTCCCGTACATGCGGTACCCTTTCCTGCACGTGCGGTGACCACTCCAGCATGTGCACCCATACCTCAAAAATTGTGCCATTGTTTTAAACCTGTTTGGAAGACAACAGAGGTATAAAAAGATAGAAAATAGATTGGAATAGGGTTCTAAAAAATTCCAAGAGAAAGAAAAGGCTAGGGTTTGGAAGGGACGATTCTTAAACTTGCTATTCCGTGGATGGTTCTTTTACCTCTACCTCTTCCCACTCCTCCATGAGTGGCTAGGCTCCCCTTTCTAGGGTTTTAACGAAACCTTAGCTATATAATTAGGTTTTCTCTTTACTTTTTGATTATGTAAAGGTTTGAACAAATTGTATAGTGTTTAAGAAGTTTAAACATATATTTTTCATTATCTCTTTAAGTATTCTGCTTTATGTGATTATTGAATGCTTTCTATACAATGATTTTCTATTCTTTCATATTCAAGGTATGAGACGGACCATATTACGAGGGACGAGTTGTGTCGCAACCCTAGTTTAGAATGAACGATTTATACTACTTAAGATGGTTCGTGCCCGAACATTAAACGTGATGATTTTCTTGATAAATGCTTCAAACTTGTAATTGCGAAGTATTATTCCGATTCGAACCGTAGCATAATTGATTTCAAATTGAAACCGCATTTACGTACCTAGCGGTGAACTCATTGCCCTAGGTTTTTCCCCAAATCAGTAAATTCATCTTCATTTATAATTGCTAGTTTATTCACTTTGTTTAATTTAATTATTATTAGGTTATGAACAATCAATCTTTTTATCAAAATTAATTTAGGAATTTAACAATTAAATTAGTTTAATTTCTTGTTTGTCCTTGTGGATCGATACCTGGACTTACCATTATTCTAAGGAATTTGGTATAGTTTAGTGTTTAATTTTGGTATATGAAACGACCCATCAAATTTTGGCGCCGTTGCCGGGGACTTCTGGCGAAATTAAGTAATTTAAAGTTAAATTTCTATTTTAATTTTTAGTTTAGGATTTTATATTTTTTGTGTTGCTAAGTGTGCAGAGTGTTTGCAATTGGAGCCATCACTAAAGTACAAGCGAAGCGCAACCAAGTTTTAAACAAAAAACCACAGCACCAAAGTGCTAGAAAAAAATAGAAGCAAATACTCGCAAACACAACACCAAAGTGCTAAAAAGAAAAAAAGAGCTTAAGTGGATTGGAGACAACGGTCTACACGTCAAGTACCGGCAAGACTAGTAAAGCGTTTTCGTTTAACCGTTGTGAGTATTTTCTCCTTTGGTATTCTGCTTTCATAACTTAGTGCACATAGTGGGAACTTAGTGTGTATGTGTGTGAGTAATGTATGCATGGGCGCCGTTCTTGTCGCCCTGACTTGTAGAATTTGGACCTTGAACTAGAAAAGACTCTTAGGAAACTTAGAGCCTCTTTCCGTGTTCCCAGGCTTGAATATCCATACCTATACCTCGAACCAATTGATATGGCGAATTCGAATGGCCTAAATGGGCCCAACCGGACCCTTAAGGATTACTTCACACCCACTGCATATACATTACCATCATGCATCCAATTACCGGACACCACTGCTGCTTATTATGAGATTAAGTCCAACACCATCCAAATGCTCCCATCTTTCCATGGACTAGCTCACGATGACCCTTACAAACATCTGCATGAATTTCTGGAAATTTGCTCTATAGTGAGGATCCAGAACTTCACCAATGAGGCCCTAATGTTGCGTCTGTTTCCATTTTCACTAAAGGACAAAGCCAAACATTGGCTGAACTTTTTACCTGCAAATTCTGTCATAACACAGGACCAATTACAGCAGAAGTTTTTGGAGAAGTACTTTCCCATTGGTAAGACCAACCAACTTAGGCAAGCCATCACCAATTTTGCTCAAATTAATGGCGAGCAATTTCATGAAACATAGGAAAGACTTCGTGACCTTCTCCAATAGTGTCCCCACCACCAAGTGCCTGATTGGCAACTTGTTCAGACCTTTTACTATGGCTTAACTGAGCCTTACTGCCAAATGGTGGATTCTTCTTGTGGTGGGACATTTATGTCCAAAAATGATGCCAAGGCATGGCAACTATTTGAGAACTTAAGTGATAATTCCCTTCACCATGCGTTCGTAGCCCAGCAAGTCCTGCAACAGGTAGTTGGAGCCCCAAAAAGAAGAGGCATTTATGAGATAGGGCAAAATCTAGAGTTAGCCTAACAATAGAGGCATTGTCCCACAAGATAGACCAATTATTAGTTTCGGGACATGGCCATACATAACAAGATCAGCCTCAATTTGAGTGAGTGCCCTTTGGCATCACAATTTCCGGAATTAGTCAAAGAGCATGTGAATGTGGCTCAAGGATTCTCCAACCCGGGTAATGACCCATATTCTAATACATACAATCCGGGATGGAGAAATCACCTTAATTTTTCATAGAGACCTCCTTCACAAGGCACTTCTTACAATCCTCCACCACCAAGGCAGAATTTTAATAATTTTGCCAACCAATCTTCTTACCGACTACCACAACCTTACCGGCAACTACAACCCCCGCATGTTCCTCAAGGTAACTCGATCTTTGAGACTCAGGTGTTAAAAGTTCTCTCAGAACTTAAAGGGTTAGCACCAATAGTTCACTCCTATACTCACTCCATTGCCAAGCTAGAGGCCCAATTAGGTCAAATAGCTAATAACATGAATAGGAGAGAGGAGGGAAAATTACCAAGTCAACCAATGGTCAACCCTAAGGGTCAATATGGGGCAAAGGGGTTTGGTAGGAATGGAAAGCACCATGAGTAGGTGCAAGCGGTGATTACCTTGAGAAGTGGGAGGGAGTTAGAGCCTCGGCCAGTTGCGTCTAATGTAACTAAGGCTAAGAAGGGTGATCACAGTGGTCAACCCAAAGAGAGCAAGGGTAAGGAAGGGACACCTAAGGGGGATGACTTAGTCCCTGACACTTCACATGAGCCTAAGCCACCATATGTGCCTAAGACACCCTTTCCCCAATGCCTTGATACATCGTCCGCTTTTAATAAGAATGTGACATCCATAGAAACGATGATGGATGTGTTTAAACAAGTTAAAATCAACCTTCCCCTGTTGGAGGCGATTAAACAAGTACCCTCCTATGCTAAATTTTTGAAGGACCTTTGTAAGCAAAAGCATAAATCTAGGACACACGTGTCCCAAAAGGTCATATTCATAGAGCAAGTAAGCTTCATTTTATTGAGTGACACATTCCCTAAGCTTAAAGACTCGGGTGCCCCAACCATTACATGCATCATAGGGGACCATTTCATTGATAGGGCCTTGTTAGATTTAGGGGCTAGTGTCAATTTCTTACCATACTCTGTGTACGAGGAATTCAGGCTTGGCGAGTTGAAGCCCACTACTATTACTCTTTAGTTGGCTGACCAGTCCCTCAAAGTGCCATGTGCCATGATTGAGGATGTTCTAGTAAAGGTCAATAGGTTTTATTTACATGTTGAATTTTTAGTTTTAGATATGGAATCGATAACTAGCTCTAGGAAGCAAATCCCGGTGATCTTAGGTCAACCTTTCTTGGCTACGGCCAATGTGTGCATAAATTGTCGTACCGGGGTTATGGATGTTTTATTTGGAAATATGCAAGTGAAACTCAATGTTTTCCAAGCATCCCAACAACCCCATGAAAGAGAGGAGTGTTTATTTGTGGATGTTGTGGATGAGATTGTAGAGGAGGCTTTACCCTCCATTCTTGTAGAGGACCTTCTAGAGGCTTGTCTAGCTCATTTTGGGTTTGAAAATTTTGATATTGACGGGTTAGTTGAGGAGGTGAACTCCTTACTTAATTCTTATTCTACATTGGATTTTCCTCCGTGGAAAGCCCGATTTGAGCCCCTTCCTCCTCTGTCTAAAGAACCTGCCACACCATCTCTAGTCATATTACCTACACTTGAGTTGAAGCCACTCCTGGCCACACTCAAGTATGCATTTTTAGGGCCAAATGATACTTTACCTGTCATCATTGCATTTGACTTAACTGCAGAGCAGGAAAGTCAATTAATGAGTGTTCTTGTGGCACATCGGAGTGCTATAAGGTGGTCGGTGGCTGATTTGAAAGGGATTGATCCCTCCGTATGCATGCATCCTATACATCTAGAGGACGACACCAAACCTTCTCGAGAAATGCAACGGAGACTCAATCCCATCATGAAAGAGGTTGTGAAAAAAGAGGTTTTGAAATTGTTAGATGCGGGTATTATATACCCCATCTCAGATAGTAAGTGGGTGAGTCCCACACAAGTGGTGCCCAAGAAATCGGGCATCACTGTTGTAGAGAATGAGCAAGGAGAGTTGGTCTCCACACGAACCACTACTGGGTGGCGAGTGTGTATTGATTACAGGAGATTGAATTCCATGACTAGGAAGGACCATTTTCTTTTACCATTTGTTGATCAAATTCTTGAGATGTTAGCGGGGCAGGGTTTTAATTGTTTTCTTGATGGCTACTCGAGGTATAATCAAGTCTTGGTGTAGCCCGCTAACCAAGAAAAGACCACGTTCACTTGCCCTTTTGGCACTTTTGCTTACACGCTCATGCCCTTTGGGTTATGTAATGCACCAGCGACTTTTTAATGGTGTATGATGGCCATTTTCTCCAATATGGTGAAGAAATTTCTAGAGGTTTTCATGGATGATTTTTCGGTGTTTGGACTGTCTTTTGAGGAATGCCTTAGGAATTTGACTAGAGTGTTTAAATGATGTACTGAGGCAAACCAGATTTTGAGTTGGGAGAAGAGCCATTTTATGGTTCGTGAGGGTATAGCATTGGGACACATTGTGTCCTCTCGAGGTATAGAGGTAGACAAAGCTAAAATTGACCTCATTGCAGGCCTACTTCCACCCACTTCTGTGCGTCAAGTCCAATCTTTCTTAGGGCATGCAGGTTTTTACCGTAGATTCATCAAGGACTTCAGTAAAATATCCCGTCCTCTATGTAGTTTACTTGCTAAGGACGCACCTTTTATCTTTGATGAGGCATGCTTGAATGCCTTTGAAACACTGAGAGTGGCCCTTACTACCGCCCCAATCATGAAATCACTAGATTGGGCGCTTCTCTTTGAAATCATGTGTGATGCCTCAGATTATGCTGTCGGGGCTGTGTTAGGCCAAAGGGTCAATAGGGCACCTGTAGACGTCCCCGAAGGTCTCGGGAGGGAATCCTGTTTTGTTCATTGGGCTCACTACAATTCGGACTCAAAGTCACGGTCCTGTATCTAATCTCGCAGAGTGTAATGAAAGACCGATGAATCATCAAAGAGTCCAAATCTGGCAAATCGTTTTTGAAAACAGATTTTTTTGAAAGAAGTGCCAAACATGGACTGCTTTGCCAGATACAGAGTCGCCACCTAAATATTTATTTTGGGAGAATTTAGGAAACCCTGACTCATTGCCTAAGGCCACGTGTCCGTCATCACCAAAGTTGCCTCAGCTCGGGAACTTGGGTACGATTGGGGAAGGTCACTTTGTGAGCACCCCTGCTCGCCCTATCAAAGATCGGCCTTTACTAACCATGATATCAAGTTTTGAAAACATTATGCGTTCTTATTCCGGTTTATTAGCCTAGAATTACTATGTGATGCACACAGCATACAAGTATAGACTAGATTGCCTGAGTTGGAACAAAACATTTCATGTTTGTTTATTTGAAAATGGTTTGATGATGCTACTCGCAAGTAGGCTAAGACGTGGATTTGCCACCCTCGAGTGGGCTTAGAAAACATGATTTTGCCACAATCAAGTGGGCTTAAAACTCGCATTTCAATGAATTGTTCCAATTCAGATAATCCAACCTCCACCCACAGGCATTTAGGTAGTTATGTCACATAAGCACATAGCCACATGGTAAGCATGCTATCATGGTAGTCACTCACACGCATGCAAGGATGCTAAAGCATAAACACTCACCGAGTACTCCAAGCCAAAACAAAAACTAGTTAGTAATCAATGCATGATCCTAGTTCATGTTAAGATGGCTAATGCAACACATGCAAGATGCAACTAAGATAGGCTCGGCTATTCTAAACATGGCATATGAAATGCAACAGATAACATGTATTCAACTTTGGAATTGAAATACAATGCAGTTAGTATGATGCACCGAGCCCGGTGCATGCAAGACATATGAATGAATGCAAACATGTGAGCATAAGTATGCTAATTGAAACATGCCCTAATCTAACCATCGTAAGCAGGTAAGTAAGTAAAAGGGAGAAAGACGTGGGGTTGGAAGACATACACACACTCACGCACACTTATTACACAATTGCCCTCGCTCGGAGGGTCCGAATAAATAATACAAACCAAACAAATGATTAACTACTCTAGCTAATTAAATATTACAAAACTTCTAATTAATTAACAAATTAGTTGCAAAAAAAAAGGGAAGTGGCCGCAGCCTCGCCTCAGGATGATTGGATGATGCATGCTCGATTTGCCTCGCCCGGAAACCCGTTGCCATGCCACTATTGCCTCTGTTCGCACTGTTCTACACCTCTGAGGACTGTGAAAAATCCTGAGGCACCTCTGAACTACTCCCTGATCATTTTGGGATGCCACCAGCCAAGGTAAAGATCCATCGGCCATTGATAAATGGTCATCGACCAGTTGTGAAGCCATCGGCCAGATATTCTTGGTTGGTCGGCACTGTATGTAGTCGGTCGGCCAGATCTTCCTGCAGAATCCTGTTTTGACAGCAGCAGAGGACAGACAGTGCATGGCAAGGAAATTTCAAAACAATGTGTGCATGGCCACTCTCCCTATCATTCTATAGACTCAAGGGAGTGTGGCCCTCGGCCCTCGGGCCACCAACCACGCATTTCGATGCATGATGGCCAAGGCACCAAGCTTGCAAATCAATGTAAATGAATGCAACAAACGAGTGAATGCTTCACGCCCTATCATGTTGAGATCAAGGGCGTCGGCGACCGAGGATTGAGACGTGTTTCGTCACTTTGAGTACGGACACACCTCATTCCTCATGTTTGGTTTGACACCCCAAACCAAACATGATGCAATGTATGTATGCAATATGGCTGAAGTGTACAAAATGGCATCAAGTATGCAATATGAGGCTAAGTTAGCAAAACATGCCAAATGCAATGCAACCTATACATGCAAATATGCAATATGCCAAGCATGCAAAATGCAATGTAGCAAACATGGAAAAAAATGCAATGGAACTAGCATGTGCCAACACACAATGAACCAAATATGCAACAAACGTGCGACGAACATGCAATGGTGGACTTAAACCGCAAAGGGCAGACCTCAGCCTTGCCATAAATAGTGGCCAAAAGTGATGGAAATGATGGACAAATGCTCATGCAAACATGCACACCAATGGGTCTAAAACTAAGGCATAAAAGGGAGCATTCCACTACAACTATCATGACCACACATGGCATGGATTATGCAACCAAAAACAGAGTTTCAATGCATCAAAATACACCCCAAAACCCACTGATATGGCAGCCCAAGGACTTAAACAAAAAGGCATACACCAAAGACTCAAACATGGAGCATAGGACCATAACTCTTCAAGGCATTGAAAGGGAAACACATGCAAGCATGCAAGCATGTAAGCATAAAACATGGATTGAAATGGCATGATAAGTGATTCCAAATCACTGAAATAGCCTAAGTAATGCATGCTAAAGACTCACACACCCGAAGCCAACAAGCTAAGATGCAAAGAGGCTATACAAAGTATGGAAAGCATGACCAAATCAACACCCAACAGAGCTTAAAAACATGACCAAAAATTTCACAAAGCTAAGCCAAAACATGCAAGCATGGTGATCCAAATGCAAGATGCATCTCTAGGCAAAATAGAGGAATGCAAGGCAAGTGTATGGTGCATGCAAGGGTCGATGAACCAACATGGAACAGAGGTAAAACATGCTAGATAAACACCAAATAACCTCTGAAATAAAGCCAAACAAAGCTAGGCATGCATGCTTCCCTTATGAGCCAAAACACAAGCAAATGAGACATAAATGGAGAGGGGTGTCCCTCCCCTATGCAAGACCTCAAAACCCCTTCACCACCACTGAAAATCCTCTGGATTTCAGTGGCGAGAAGGCCAATACACGAAAGTTCCCAAAGCTCAACAAAGAAGGCACAAAAGAGGCCAAACAAGGCCTAAGAGGGGGAGGTTGACCCCAAACACAAAAATGACCTTAATGAAACATCTTAAACATGAAAAATCAGAACTTTTATCAGTTATACACAAAGCTCAAAACAGCATGCAAAGTAGGTTAAAAGCTAGTGCAAGAATGGGGAATATAAAGCAATAGTACTCACCCTTGAAGGACACTTCAAGAACCAAAACTCCATCCCCCTTTTCTGATCAAAACCAACTCAAAAGCTCCAAGAACAACCTCTCAACACCTCAATAACCAAGGTATGGTGTAACACTAGGTGTCTTAGTGCAAAACTAAGAACAAAACTCACTTTTGGACACTCTAACACACACAAATGTAGAGAGAGAGGGAGATATAGAGAGAGAGTGGTGTATATGCCATATATATCTCTGATTTGCTGAACCTCTTCAAAGGAGAAGAGAGGCCTTCTTTTATAGAGCAAGACAAGGGCCTAAACTTCTTAGAGAAGCTAAACAAAAGGGGTCAAGGGGGTCAAGCTTCTTGAGGAAGCTAAGACAAAGGGTTCAAGCTTCTTGAGGAAGCTAAGACAAAGGTCCAAGCTTCCTCAAGAAGCTAGAGCAAAGGGTGCAAGCTTCTTCAAGAAGCTTAGAACAAAAGGGTGCAAAGGGTGCAAATCCTCCATACACGTGTATGGAGGACAGATCTGTGTGCTCCAGCTGGCACAGCTGGCATGCACAATGCCTAAAAAAGGCAAAAAAGAAGTCCCAGCCAGAAAGTATGGCTGATTGACCAAATTAAAGGCCGGTCGACCATCAAAGGTGCCGACCGGCCATCACCAATGGCCGGTGGGATCCAGGGATGGCTGACAATCCATTCTCTGCCCTCAGAAGCAAAAACTAACAAGTTCTTGGTCCAAAACCAAGCACAGAACAGTCCAGTTAAGAGATCCTGAGGCAAGGCGCGCGGCCGAGACCTCCGGGAACTCAAAACGAACACGAACATGGATGATTATCGGGTGTTCAAATGATGACGTCCAAGTCTTAAGGACGGTCAAAAATGGGGTGTCTACAGTTGCCCCTCTTTGACAGAACTCGAAAGTCATAACAATGACGGGAGTGAGTGTCAAAGCCCAGAGACGACTCATTTTTGACAAGGCCGAAGACTTAGACAAAGCATATGAGCTACAGATAAAGATATGCGCCCGAGGGCAGGGGCAAAATTCAAGACAATGCACAAAGCCGAGTATAACTCATGATCATGCAAAGAAAGCTGTAACGAAGCATAACATGCAACAGTTTTAAGCTAGCATAAACCAAACTACACTACAATGCAGAGAGGGTGTAGGAGAATCATTCAATTCTCGCTATGTCTCACACGGAGAATACAATACCTGTCCGGTTCGTATGGTCGTGCCAGCTTCAAATGAACCATACATACAATATCGTGCCTGTAAAAGAAAGAAACTTAACAGGTACAATATCGTTAGAAACATGCATAACAATGCAATTGAAAAGTGCGTGACAACGCATGTGAAGAATGCATAACAATGCATTTGAAACAAGCATGACAATGCAAGTAAGATATGCACGACAACGCAGGTGAGGAGTGCATACCAATGCATTTGACACAAACATGACAATGCAAGTAGGGCATGCGCGACAACGCAAGCCGAGTGGGATGCATAACAATGCAGTTTGAAACAAACATAACAATGCGAGAAGGTGCATAAACACATGTAAGTAAAGCATACGCGGCAACGCATACAATGTGTGAAGCAAGAATTAAAATATACACATGTAAGCAAAGCATGCAGTAACGCATGCAATGTGTAAAGCAGGAATGAACACATGTAAGTAAAGTACACGCGAAAATGCATACAATGTGTATAAAAGGAACTTGAACACATGTAAGTAAAGCAATACGCGACAACGCATGCAATGTGTATAAAAGGAACTTGAACACATGTAAGTAAAGCAATACGCGACAACGCATGCAATGTGTATAAAAGGCAAAAAGGGGGCATATTCAACTGAAGCATGGTAAAGGCATGTTATTCATGATGTTGAGATGCAAATTCAAAACAAGACGAGGCATTGTGTACTGCGAGACGCGTAACGAGCGTGACAATTACAGTCAAAACAAAACAATGCAATACCACATGTTTAAAGCGATTTGCGGAATCCACAAGGCATATAAAAGGATACGAGGAAGGATACTCCTTGCGCGCACCGAGCATCGCACACAGAAGACATGGCTCGAGGTCAACACGAAGGCCAGTTAATGTTCAAAAGTGCACTTTCTTGCACTGTCTCGAGTAATGAAGGTGCCAAACCATATAATTGACCCGAACAAGGGCGCGGGAGGTGCATCGACCACAAGGGGAGGCCACCGGTATTAACCCAGACACTCTGCTGCCCTTCTCCCCTTTTGCTTTACTTTCCTTTTTACTGGTAGTTTAAGCACATTGTACTGCCGCAGGCAGATCTTACTTTTTCAAAACTGTGTATATTTTTTGCAAAAGACATGATGGAAATGAAACAGCTATTTTGGTCCAAAAAGGTGTTACACTTGTACTTTTCATGCATCGCATCGCATCGCATTACACAACAATGTAAATGAGGTTTGAATCTTTATTTGAAAAGTAAGCGTTTGCCTCGTAATAATCAGGTGGTGAGTTGACTAACGACAAAAACAACTCGATAAGCAAAACAAAGAACTCGATAAGCTAACCAAGTGTAAATACAACTCGATAAGCAAAGCAAAAACTTAAAGAATGTGAAATACAACTCGATAAGCAAATGTACAGCAACTCGATAAACAAATAGACGTGACTTCGCAAAATTGCCACCGGAAGACATTGGGGAAGGTTCCGACCACAATTCCTCAACATGTTCAACTTCTAAACAGCTAATGGAACAAGAGGGAAGGCCATCGGCCATAGGGAAAGGCCACCGGCCATAATAAATTTCCATCGGCCAATAATGGTGGTCGGTCGGCACTATTTTTGGCCGGTCGGCCATAAATGGCAAGAACCACCAGAATGTTGACAGCTGTCTTCCACTCACACCTTATCCCCTACAAAAAGCCTCAATTTCGTAGTTTTTCTCAATTCAACACTGATTTGCTCCAAATGGAAGAGTTTCTTGCCCAAAATCTCATAGCTTGGATTGCCAACTTGGATGGCTCGGAAAGGCTGAATTTCCGGGGCTTCGGCATAAATGCACTATTCACTCTGAGTCATACTCTGCAGCACTTTCCGTTCCTCCATGCCGCGGCAAGGTTTTGGAATCCGGTAACACATGTCTTTAGCTTTGGCGGGCAAGAGGTATGTCCTACCTTCGAAGATTTCCAAGTTTTGATGGAATCCGAGCACAACGAAGAAATCTTGCCCCAACTTCGCTTCGGCCACGCCCAAGCTTTAGGGCGAATGTGTGGGCTTACAATGCATGACGCTCGATATTTGATTAGTGACAGAATGCTGGGTGTTCCGAGTTTGATTTGCCGGTTTTCTGATGTCGGTGACCGCGGCGACCATCATTGGCAGGGTTTTTGGCGACACGCCCTCTGTTTGTGCATGCTATCTCATTTCTTGCTTGCCTCGGGCTCCGGCAGATCTAGTGTCCGGTTGATCGAGGTTGCCCAAGGCTTGAAGGAGGGCAAGAGCTGCATTGCCATGATATTTGCCGAGACATTGATGGGCTTGGACGCTTTCCATCGCCGGGAGACGACCAGATTTGCGGGGAGTCCACTATTGCTGCAGGTAATGTTTCCCACCCAATCTCACATATGTATTGCTCACATCATTCGGCCCTCAGGCTCGGTTTTTCTTACAAAACCCTTTTCTCACTTTTCTCTCATCGTACATCTCTCTATTCTTTATTCTCTCATTTTTTTCATCCCTCCTCAGGTGTGGTTGATGGATAAGTTGCAGGTTGTGGACTCTTGCCCGGCATACTTAGCCTGCGGCTATTTCTTCCGACAACGTCTGGTCGATGCCTTGGATGAGGGATGGTGGTTCGACTGGATGTGCAATTTGTCTGCAGACCGCATTGCTTGGTGTTGCCCTTGGCTCAATCTACCGACAATGAGTTATAGCATGTCCCGGTAGGCTGGGATTCAGTTGATTGGCCTGACACACTGCGTGTTCTACTTTCCTTTCCGGTTCCAGCACCAGTTCAGCCATGACCAGACTTGCCCGCCAGAGGGGATAGAGTACCCTGCTGCATTCCCGGTCCGAGGCGCGTAGCTTGCTTGGTATGCCACGGCATGGAGGACGAGAGAACTCCTGGCCCCCGCTCCTACTTTCAGTTGCATCTTGTCTGATGAGTGCATAGATTGGCTCAATGAAGAGGCATAGATTGGGCCCAGCTTGGCATCAGAGGCTTCGACCAGCTCTGGGAGGGGGCGCAGGAACACCTGATTTAGCTATGCCCCGGATTTATTGCTTTATTAGTACTTTCAAGTTTTCTTTATGAATGTAACCGAAAGCAACTTCAATTTGTATGCAAGAGCAGGAGGACTTTGTATTGAAATCAATAAAATTAAAGGTTGTAGGTACTGAAAATTTTCCACTTTGGTCCAAAAATGGTCTAAGTTGTAAAAAGATTAATTTGAGCAAAATCAACTTTTATTAAAACTTTTCAAAACCATTTTCGATATGGATCAGAACTGGACACGCCTAAGATCTGTCACTGAGATGCACAACCCTGGATCCCAACAACTGGAAAGTTGCCCCTAGTCTGAGTAGCACTGCACCGGAGATCACAACCGAAGCTCTTAAACGCTGAATAGATAAAGATGACCGAGATGATCAAATGGACAAAGTTGATCGGGGAAAAGTTTATGGCTGAACTTCAGAATGAAGTTGCCTACGTATCCCAAAGATGGGAATCAAGCCTTACGTAGTTCAGGCTCGGGTTCACTCGAGTATTTTCACTCTCCTTTTACGCTCTAACTTTTGCCAAGGCCGCCCTTTGCGGGTTTTCAACCTTGCGAGCTCAGTTTTTATAATTTCAAATTTTTCATGCTCTAACTTTTGCCTAGGTCACCCTTTCGGGTTTTCGGCCTAGCGAGCCACTCAAGGGTAATATTTCTTCAACTTGTCCATATTGATCGGCTGTGAGAACTCTAGGCCATCTAGGTCCATCAGAACGACAGCTCCACCTGACCAAATAGACTTAATGATGTAGGGACCAGTCCAATTGGGTTTGAACTTGCCCCTAGGGTCATGGATGGGAGCTCGGTTGTCTTTGAGCACCAAATCTCCTTCCTTCAAATTCCTGGACTTAACTTTCTTGTTGAAAGCCCTGGCAATTCTGCGCTGATAACCTTGAACATGGTATAATGCTTTCAGTCTACGCTCATCAAAGAGCATGAGTTCTTCAAATCTGCTCTGTTGCCAATCTGTTTCGGCTATCTGACACTCAGCCAGCACTCTCAATGACGGAACTTTAATCTCGATAGGTAGAACGGCCTCCATCCCATAAACTAATGAATGTGGAGTCGCCCCAGTAGAAGTTCTAATTGAAGTCCGGTAGCCCCACAGAGCGAATGGCAACTTATCTGGCCAGTCCTGGTAAGTTTCCACCATTTTCTACAAAATGCATTTGATGTTCTTGTTGGCGGCCTCAACTGCTCCATTAGTCTACGGCCGATATGTGGACGACTTATGAAAAGCCACATTGTATTTTTCCAACAAGTCAATCACTTCCTTCTTGAAGTGGGAACCGTTATCTGAAATGATTTCGTTCGGGACCCCGTAGCGACAGATGATGTTGTTCCTGATGAATTTTGTAACATGCGAAGCCTTTAACACCGCATAGGATTGGGCCTCAACCCACTTCGTGAAATAGTCTATTGCGACCAGGATGAACTCATGCCCATTCGACCCCTTCGGAGTGACAGCCCCGATCACATCAATTCCCTAAACTGAAAATGGCTATGGCGAAGTCATGTTGTATAGCTTCGACGGCGGGATGTTCATGCGGTTTGCATGGATCTGACATTTGTGGCATCGCCGAACAAAGCCGATACAATCCTCCTCCATGGTAGACCAGTAATAACCCTGTCTGAGGATCTTCCGAGCTAACATCACCCCGTTCATGTGTGCACCACATTCCCCTCCATGGATGGCCTCCATCAGGCGCTTCGATTCTCCGGCGTCAACACACAGCTTATGTATTCCCAGATGACCTCTCTTATACAGTTTTCCCCGGCAGATGATGAACTGAACGGCCATTCTTCTGATTGCCCTCTTATCCTTGGCATTTGCCCCTGGTGGATACGTTTCTTTTTCCAAGAAGTTCCAGACATCGTAATACCAGGGGTTCTCATCTTGAACCTCTTCTATGGCAGCAATCAACTCATAAGCCGGCACAAACTTCTAGTCAATGATGATCGAACGCATCCGGACTCCAAAAGGGATGTCTATCATGGAAGATAGAGTTGCTAGTGCATCTGCGAACCTGTTGTTCTCTCTTAATAGATGAGCAAAGTTTAGTTTCTCAAACCGAGGAATTAACAAGTCTAAGGTCTAGTGATACATTATCATCTTTTCTTCTTTGACTTTCCAATCTCCTTTAGCTTGAGATACAACAAGGTTCGAGTCCCCGATGATGTCCAACCGTTTTGCCCCTAGTTCTAGGGCTGCTTCTAAACCAGCAATGCATGCTTCATACTCTGCTTCGTTATTCGAGACTTTGAACTGGAGTTTGAATGCTAGAGGGATACGGGACTTGTCGGGTGCTATCAGCAACACCCCTACCCCATACCCGTACTGGTTTGACGCTCCGTCAAAGTACATCGTCCAAAACTTGTCGTCGATATGCAAAATGGCCTCATCTGGGAATAAGTACTCGACTGCTTCATCCCCTTCCACTGGATGATCGGCTAAGAACTTTGCTACTGCTTTCCTTTGACTGACTTGCGCGTCACATATTTCAGATCGAATTCGGAAAGCAATAGCAACCAACGAGCTAGCCTACCCGTAAGTGCCGGTTTCTCGAAGAGATATTTGATGGGATCTAATCTTGAAACCAACATTACGGAGTGAGCTAACAGGTAGTGCCGCAGCTTCCTGGTAGCCCATACCGAGGCTAAGCAAGCCTTTTCCAACGGTGTGTAGCGGGTTTCATACTCTAGCATCTTCTTGCTCAGATAGTAGATAGCCCTCTCCATCTTGTCCTCAGACTCTTGTGCGAGCATACAGCCCATTGTAGTCTCAGTTACTGACAGATACAAAATCAACGGTTTTCTCGGCTCAGGTGGTGACAACACGAGTGGGTTCTGTAAGTATTCCTTGATCTGTTCAAAAACAGCTTGGCATCGACCGTCCTATTGGAACTTCTTTCCTTTCTTCAGGAGACCAAAAAGTGGTTCACAAGTCAAGGTTAATTTTGAGATAAACCGTCTTATGAATTGCACTTTACCCAGAAAGCCTCGCACCTCCTTTTTAGTCCTTGGTGGTGGCATTTCTAAGATGGCCTTGATTTTGGAAGGGTCGACTTCGATACCTCTCTGTGTAATTAGAAACCCCAGCATTTTCCCTGCTGTAACACCAAATGTACACTTCTGAGGATTCAGCCACAACCGAAATTCTCTAATCCTTTGGAAGAACTTTTGCAAGGCGGTGTAGTGGCCCTCTTTTTCTTTGGACTTGACAATCATGTCG
The DNA here is from genome assembly GCA_030407325.1 of Camellia japonica. Classification (NCBI taxonomy): domain Eukaryota; kingdom Viridiplantae; phylum Streptophyta; class Magnoliopsida; order Ericales; family Theaceae; genus Camellia; species Camellia japonica. The sequence continues at coordinate 73,512,886 of JAPPVO010000002.1, forward strand.
TCCACGTACACCTCAACCTCTTTGTGGATCATGTCATGTAATATCGTGGTCGCGGCCCGTTGATATGTAGCTCCAGCATTCTTCAACCCAAATGGCATCACTCTATAGCAGTATGTCCCCCACGGGGTGGTGAAAGCAGTCTTCTCCCGGTCTTCAGGTGCCATCACTATCTGATTGAAGCCTGAGAAGCCATCCATGAACGAAAGCAAAGCATGCCCCGCTGTGAAGTCCACCAACTCATCGATATGCGGTAAGGGAAAGTCGTCCTTCAGACTGGCTCTGTTCAAATCCCTGAAATCCACGCATACCTTGATCTTGCCATCCTTCTTCGGCACCGGAACAATGTTGGCCAACCAAGTCGGGTATTCAGATACCGGCAGGAACCCTGCGTCGATTTATTTGGTGACCTCTTCCTTAATCTTGAGAGCCCAGTCCGGGCGGATCCTCCTAAGTTTCTGCTTGATGGGTCGGGCCTCGGGGTCAAGAGGGATCCGGTGCTGTACAATCTCAGGATCAATTCCAGGCATGTCTTCGTAGGATCACGCAAAAACATCTTTGAAATCTTTTAATAAAGCGACTAAGCGCTCGCGTTTCTCCGAAGACAACGTGGACCCGATCTGGACCAGCCATGGGTCCTCCTCAGTACCAACATTAACAGTAGTGATTTCATCAACTAAAGGTTTAACAAATCTTTCCTGCTCTTGATCAATTAAGTGTTGCAAAACCGGAGGAATTTCTTTCTCGTCGTTTTCATCAAAATTTTGAAAGTCCTGATTAATACAATAAATCAAGGGCACAGAAAAGTACTCAGAAACCACATCCATTCCATTCTCATTAAGCATTTCCAAATCGTCCGATTCTTCTGTTACAACAGACTCAAAAGAGAAAGAAAAAGACGACCTAGACAAGACTGTGGCATCCGGGTTATCACCCCCAGGAATACCGGACTCAGACTCAGTCGAGCTGGAACCTGATTCCGACTCTACAGATTCGGTGGAATCAGATTCCGGTTCACTACCTGACCCGGTGGTGCTTGACAAAAATCCCTCCTCGTACTGCCAGATGAGAGAGGGCGCGATGGATGCATCCAAAATGTTTGACGGTAGGTCCGCAGCCGTTTCATTCCCAATCATGGACACCGAGAAGTTATCCCCTAAGCACTTTTGTACGATTGGAGGATCTGAAAGTAGACAAGCTAGCGCTACCTCCATTTCAATTTCAGCTCTCTCGGAATCCACATTTTTACACTGCTCAACCTCAGCTGATGGGTCTGTCTTCTCTTCGGCAACATCATCCCCAGATAACTTCATGTTGAAGAAGATCTCAAAACCTGGCACGCGCTTCCTCTCCGCATTCAGCCATGGCTCTGGGAAGCCACAAAATGGAAAGTCCTCCCCCTCCCAGACGAAGCGTCCGTTTAGGGTACCTTGGATGGGTCGGTGCATTAACTCAAAAGGCTTCCCCGCCCGCTTTGCTCTGGCTCTCCCAGCCATCTCCTTACCTTTCCTTACCCAATCCTCTTTGGTGGGCAGGTAACCCAAACCAAAGGTATGCGGGTTGTGTGGCACTTCGGCCAATGCTGCAACGCCCTTCTGGCCACTCTTCCCCAATCCCATCCCGGGGATGTGTTGAAGCTTGTTCATGAGGTATATCGATTGTGCGCTAACATACACCCCTTCATCAACAACCAAGATGTTTTGCACGACTCGAGCCTCAGCCAGAGTAAACCCCGATAAGAACACGTCCTCTGTGCCGTGTTCAATTTCCAAGACTGGTGTAGACACTTCTGGCGGCGGATGGATGGACGAATTCCCAAAAACAATAGCCACCCCTTTCCCGTGGGGGTATTTCAACATCTGGTGTAAGGTGGAAGAGACTGCCTTTACCTGGTGCAGCCATGGCCGCCCCAAAAGTAGATTGAAGGTTGCGGGAACGTCCAGGACATGAAAGTCAATCTCGTGTTGTCCCGGACCAACCTGGGTCTAAATTTTCACAGTCCCCATCACCTCTCTACTTGTGTTATCATATGCCCTTATCACCTGGGCTGTGGGCATGAAATCCGCGGGCTTCAACCCGATTGCATATGCCGTTCTTGACGGGCATACATTAATAGCGGATCCCATGTCGACAAGAACTACCGGTATCCATTTGCTTCTACATTCCACAAAGATGTAGAGCGGTTTGTTATGATTTGCGCCCTCGGGCGGCAGTTCTTTGTCAGAAAAGGTCAACGTCGGGGAACCTCCTCCCGGAAAGACCAATCCCACCAGCTGTTCAGGCGTGGTGTCTATTGAGAGCTTAGCCTTATCCATGGCCGATAGAACGGCCTGTCTGTGAACACGTGAAGCCATAAGCAATCCCCAGATGGAGATGTCTGCTTGTATCTTTTTCAACTGTCTCAGCACGACCTCTTCTTCGAGTTGCTTCTCTTTCTATCTCTCCGACTCCCTGTCCTTCCCGGACGCTTCTGGCTGATCTAGGTGTGGGGGCTTGAAATACCGCCCACTCCTAGTCATATGGTCAACTTCACCAATGTACCAGGTATCATCCAGTTGATTGCTTCTCCAGTCCTCATCCGTTTGGGCAAGACATAAATCATCGTCCTCCCACTACATTCCATCGGCAGCCGACAGACACCTGTCCGGCTCCGGTATGACTGTCCTTGTACTCGCAGTACCTTCCGTCCACATGCTCGCAACATTCTTTGTCCTCGTGCACACAACACTTTCAGTCCCCTCAAGGGCTTTAGCTTTCCTGATTCTCTCAAAATCCTCAAACCTTTCCTATTCCAACTGCGTCAGTACAGCTGGCTGTTCAATAATTCCTGTATTCAAAATGCCCAGATCCCGAGCGAAATTCTTAGCACCGGCGCTCTCCGGCGATGCATTTTGACTTCCGGCCTTTCCGGCCACAATTGATGTCCTTGCCCCTGACGAGCCCTGTTCCGGTTAAGTTTCTTCAACAATGTCTGGTTGGTCATCAAGCCAGCCGCTAACTTCTGCTGATTCCTCAAAATCAAACCAGTTGACTGTGCTGTCCACCGGGTCTTGTTCGTTGAAAAACTGGAGGTTAGCAAAGTCCCCTTCCAGAGTTGCTAAGTCATCCTGCCTTTGATCAAGCCCATCCCCCTATAGTACACAAATTTCTGCCTCCACCAGCTATTCCACATTTGGCCTAATCTGACCCGCTGACGCAATGTAGTCACTCGGATTATACACCCCCTCAGCAAAGCTCACAACTTCCTCAGACTCTAACTCAACAATCCCATTCTCCTCCGAAGTTATCCCTGTTCCGTCTTCGATGGTCACCACCATTAGTTCAGGTTGGGCTCGGGAGATGTCCAACATGCACAAGTCAGTGCTGTCGGGAAGGAACACCTCTGGCTTGGGTAGGTGAGAAGGAGTGATATAGATGCTAGGATCGTAAGACACGACCCCAGTCTGGATAAAGTTGATGCGTTTGGGAGGTGGAGCTTGGTTGTGTGGTGGGAGAGGGTTGGTTGTGACATTGGGTTTCTCTGGAGGCACAATCACCCTATTATCAATGAGATCTTGAATCTCATGACGTAATCGGAAGCATTGATCGGTGTCATGACCGTGCTGTTGGTGGAAAGTGCAGTACTTGGCTGGATTATGGGAGGGGGGGAGTTTTTCTGGTAACGGCCGCGGCTCTAGGGGCTTTAAATGACCTTTCCTAATCAAAACTCCTAAAGCCTTGGACAAGGACATATATAGTGGAGTGAAAGTTCTTTGGTTTTTGGGTGGGTATCTGGCTGTTTGTGAACTACTACTGGACGCACCGGTGAATGGCGTAGCTACAAGGTTTCTTAGGGGATTGGTGGTGACCATGCTTACTTCTGAAGCTCTGGTAGTTGCGGCATTGCTGGTGCCTGCATTGGTGTTGCGGTTGAAGGCCCTCCTGGGTTGCTCTCTGTCTTGGTCAATCAGACCCTATTTCATTGCATCCTCAATTTATACCCCCATCTCATGTAAATCTGAAAAGGTAGGGAAAGGGAGCACGATCATTTTCTGTATCAGTTTGGGTTGGAGGTTGCGCACAATCATCCGAATCTGATCCTTGTCAGTGGGCCTAGTGGTCATCATTGAGGCCTTGGCCCTCCAGCGGGTTACGAATTTAGAGAAACTCTCCTTAGGCTCCTGCCTTGTTGTCTCGAGATCACGGGTGGTAATCTCGATTTGCATGTTATAGGAATACTGTGCAATGAAGGCCTCGGCCATCCCATCCCAGTTTCGCTTGACATCGTCTTCCAGTTTTGCGTACCAGATGGCCACCACACCCGACAGGGTCCGGCCAAATAATGAAAGCTTCTATAGTCTGGTGAGGCCTATCGCCTTAGTATGTCTGAAAACAAACGTAGATGCACCATGGGATCCCCGGACCCGTCGAAGCGGTCGATCTGTGGCATCTTGAACTGGTCCGGCAGCGTCACAGCCGCGTCGGTATACTCGTCCTCAATGTCTGGGATGGACTTTACCCCTTGGGATTTCTTGAACAACTTTTCAAGCTTGCTCAACTTCAACGCTGTAGGGTCCACCTCGAACTCAAAGGGAGAGTCCAGTTGGTTGGTGGATGTAGGTGCCTTGGATAATTGAGGTAGAATCGAGGGCGGAGCCGGCCTCGTCGGGATGTCCGTATCCTCCTGGATATTCTGGGCATTTGGTGCCTCCCCGGGTGCTGGAACTCTTGGTGGGGGAGGAGCCTGGTGTGAAGCAGATGCCCCGGTTTGTTGTTGCAGTCTGGTAATTAACTCTGCCTGCTGGGCCATGATCTCGGCCTGTTGTTTGGCAAATTCATCTCGACGAACAGCGTCTTGCTGCATGGTTCTCATGCTCTCCTGGAGCTGGTGCATCATTTCTTCGATCCCTGCCATACTGCCCTGATCTAGCTGTACTGCCGGTATATGTTCCCTTTCTGTGGGAGAAACAGGACTCTGATCCCTACTATACTCAGGCGGGGTAGACAAAGCCCTCTGAATTGACTGCTGAACTGATATCCTCTGCCTAACTGCCCTCCGTCTGGTAACCGGGGGTAGAGAATGAAACATTGGTTGTCCGTCTACCAGATCCTCAGATCGATGGAGTCGACGACCTCTAGTCCAGAGTGCTTGGGGGATATCTGCTTGGTTTGAAGCAATTGTGCTAAACTACCCCTAGCAAAAAGATAAATAAAGCAATAATAAGGAAATAAACAACCAGAAAATCGGATAGCATAACGGCTTAAATAAACACAACACACAGTTGGGTATAACAACACACAATTGATAAGCTGAATACACTGTTCTCAGACACTGATCATCGTTCCCATATCACTGCCCCCAAAACTGAATCTGATACCTGCAGATAACTGATTCTCAAAATACTGAACTGGTGCCTGCAAGCCTGATACCCAAACTTGTAAACTGATACATGCATTCTTGTAGAGACGCATTCTAAAGCACATAACAAACAAGTGAGAGCCAAAACACCCCTATGTTGGGGTAAGGTTTCCTTGTCCTATTTTGTCAGGAGCTAGGGTTTCACTACGCACGCAGCGGTTTCAAACAACCTATAATCGGGTAAGCAACCTGTCCTAGCTTGGAATGGTCACTATGGATTCTGAATATGCACTAGGTCGAATGGTCAAAAAGGGTGACCTAGTAAAAATCGGGGTTTGTGTTCCCATCGTGGCAGAGCCCGTAACCGGTCAGCCTTATGGCACGCAGCCTCCGGCGAACCGTTCAGGAATAGCAGATGGCAAACACGGTGTCCTAAGCGCACCAATGCAAATGCAATGCAAAGAAACACATAAGTGCAAATAAAACAAGATATCATGAGTTCGAGTCAAGTTCTGCAAACTCCCCAGCAGAGTCGCCAGAAACTATAGACGTCCCCGAAGGTTCCGGGAGGGAATCCCGTTTTGTTCATTAGGTTCACTACAGTTCGGACTCAAAGTCACGGTCCTGTATCTAATCTTGCAGAGTGCAATGCAAGATCGATGAATTATCAAAGAGTCCAAATCCGGCAAATCATTTTTGAAAACAGATACTTTTTGAAAGAAGTGCCAAACATGGACTGCTTTGCCAGATACAGAGTCGCCACCTAAATATTTATTTTGGGAGAATTTAGGAAACCTGACTCGTTGCCTAAGGCCATGTGTCCGTCATCACCAAAGTTGCCTCGGCTCGAGAACTTGGGTACGATTGGGGAAGGTCACTTCGTGAGCACCCCCGCTCGCCCGATCAAAGATCGGCCTCTACTAACCATGATATCAAGTTTTGAAAACATTATGCGTTCTTATTCCGGTTTATTAGCCTAGAATTACTATGTGATGCACACAGCATACAAGTATAGACTAGATCGCCTGAGTTGGAACAAAACATTTCATGTTTGTTTATTTGAAAATGGTTTGATGATGCTACTCGCAAGTAGGCTAAGACGTGGATTTGCCACCCTCGAGTGGGCTTAGAAAACATGATTTTGCCACAATCAAGTGGGCTTAAAACTCGCATTTCAATGAATTGTTCCAATTCAGATAATCCAACCTCCACCCACAGGCATTTAGGTAGTTATGTCACATAAGCACATAGCCACATGGTAAGCATGCTATCATGGTAGTCACTCACACGCATGCAAGGATGCTAAAGCATAAACACTCACCGAGTACTCCAAGCCAAAACAAAAACTAGTTAGTAATCAATGCATGATCCTAGTTCATGTTAAGATGGCTAATGCAACACATGCAAGATGCAACTAAGATAGGCTCGGCTATTCTAAACATGGCATATGAAATGCAACAGATAACATGTATTCAACTTTGGAATTGAAATACAATGCAGTTAGTATGATGCACCGAGCCCGGTGCATGCAAGACATATGAATGAATGCAAACATGTGAGCATAAGTATGCTAATTGAAACATGCCCTAATCTAACCATCGTAAGCAGGTAAGTAAAAGGGAGAAAGACGTGGGGTTGGAAGACATACACACACTCACGCACACTTATTACACAATTGCCCTCGCTCGGAGGGTCCGAATAAATAATACAAACCAAACAAATGATTAACTACTCTAGCTAATTAAATATTACAAAACTTCTAATTAATTAACAAATTAGTTGCAAAAAAAAAGGGAAGTGGCCGCAGCCTCGCCTCAGGATGATTGGATGATGCATACTCGATTTGCCTCGCCCGGAAACCCGTTGCCATGCCACTGTTGCCTCTGTTCGCACTGTTCTACACCTCTGAGGACTGTGAAAAATCCTGAGGCACCTCTGAACTACTCTCTGATCATTTTGGGATGCCACCAGCCAAGGTAAAGATCCATCGGCCATTGATAAATGGTCATCGACCAGTTGTGAAGCCATCGGCCAGATATTCTTGGTTGGTCGGCACTGTATGTAGTCGGTCGGCCAGATCTTCCTGCAGAATCCTGTTTTGACAGCAGCAGAGGACAGACAGTGCATGGCAAGGAAATTTCAAAGCAATGTGTGCATGGCCACTCTCCCTATCATTCTATAGACTCAAGGGAGTGTGGCCCTCGGCCCTCGGGCCACCAACCACGCATTTCGATGCATGATGGCCAAAGGCACCAAGCTTGCAAATCAATGTAAATGAATGCAACAAACGAGTGAATGCTTCACGCCCTATCATGTTGAGATCAAGGGCGTCAGCGACCGAGGATTGAGACGTGTTTCGTCACTTTGAGTACGGACACACCTCATTCCTCATGTTTGGTTTGACACCCCAAACCAAACATGATGCAATGTATGTATGCAATATGAGGCTAAGTTAGCAAAACATGCCAAATGCAATGCAACCTATACATGCAAATATGCAATATGCCAAGCATGCAAAATGCAATGTAGCAAACATGGAAAAAAATGCAATGGAACTAGCATGTGCCAACACACAATGAACCAAACATGCAACAAACGTGCGACGAACATGCAATGGTGGACTTAAACCGCAAAGGGCAGGCCTCAGCCTTGCCATAAACAGTGGCCAAAAGTGATGGAAATGATGGACAAATGCTCATGCAAACATGCACACCAATTGGTCTAAAACTAAGGCATAAAAGGGAGCATTCCACTTCAACTATCATGACCACACAAGGCATGGATTATGCAACCAAAAACAGAGTTTCAATGCATCAAAATACACCCCAAAACCCACTGATATGGCAGCCCAAGGACTTAAACAAAAAGGCATACACCAAAGACTCAAACATGGAGCATAGGACCACAACTCTTCAAGGCATTGAAAGGGAAACACATGCAAGCATGTAAGCATAAAACATGGACTGAAATGGCATGATAAGTGATTCCAAATCACTGAAATAGCCTAAGTAATGCATGCTAAAGACTCACACACCCGAAGCCAACAAGCTAAGATGCAAAGAGGCTATACAAAGTATGGAAAGCATGACCAAATCAACGCCCAACAGAGCTTAAACATGATAAAACATGACCAAAAACTTCACAAAGCTAAGCCAAAACATGCAAGCATGGTGATCCAAATGCAAGATACATCTCTAGGCAAAATAGAGGAATGCAAGGCAAGTGTATGGTGCATGCAAGGGGTCGATGAACCAACATGGAACAGAGGTAAAACATGCTAGATAAAGACCAAATAACCTCTGAAATAAAGCCAAACAAAGCTAGGCATGCATGTTTCCCTTATGAGCCAAAACACAAGCAAATGAGACACAAAGGGATAGGGGTGTCCCTCCCCTATGCAAGACCTCAAAACCCCTTCACCACCACTGAAAATCCTCTGGATTTCAGTGGCGAGAAGGCCAATACACGAAAGTTCCCAAAGCTCAACAAAGAAGGCACAAAAGAGGCCAAACAAGGCCTAAGAAGGGGAGGTCGACCCCAAACACAAAAATGACCTTAATGAAACATCTTAAACATGAAAAATTAGAACTTTTATCAGTTATACACAAAGCTCAAAACAGCATGCAAAGTAGGTTAAAAGCTAGTGCAAGAATGGGGAATATAAAGCAATAGTGCTCACCCTTGAAGAACACTTCAAGAACCAAAACTCCAGCCCCCTTTTCTGATCAAAACCAACTCAAAAGCTCCAAGAAAAACCTCTCAACACCTCAATAACCAAGGTATGGTGTAACACTAGGTGTCTTAGTGCAAAACTAAGAACAAAACTCACTTTTGGACACTCTAACACACACAAATGTAGAGAGAGAGGGAGATATAGAGAGAGAGTGGTGTATATGCCATATATATCTCTGATTTGTTGAACCTCCTCAAAGGAGAAGAGAGGCCTTCTTTTATAGAGCAAGACAAGGGCCTAAACTTCTTAGAGAAGCTAAACAAAAGGGGTCAAGGGGGTCAAGCTTCTTGAGGACGCGAAGACAAAGGGTTCAAGCTTCTTGAGGAAGCTAAGACAAAGGTCCAAGCTTCCTCAAGAAGCTAGAGCAAAGGGTGCAAGCTTCTTTACGAAGCTTAGAACAAAAGGGTGTAGAGGGTGCAAATCCTCCATACACGTTTATAGAGGACATATCTGTGTGCTCTAGCTGGCATGCACAATGCCTAAAAAAGGCAAAAAAGAAGTCCCAGCCAGAAAGTATGGCCGATTGACCAAATTAAAGGCCGGTCGACCATCAAAGGTGCCGATCGGCCATTACCAATGGCCGGTGGCAAGAGAACATGGCCGGTGACATCATGCCTTGGCTGGTGGGATCCAGGGATGGCTGACAAGCCATTCTCTGCCCTCAAAAGCAAAAACTAACAAGTTCTTGGTCCAAAACCAAGCACAGAACAGTCCAGTTAAGAGATCCTGAGGCAAGGCGCGCGGCCGAGACCTCCGGGAACTCAAAACGGATACGAACATGGATGATCATCGGGTGTTCAAACGATGACGTCCAAGTCTTGAGGATGGTCAAAAATGGGGTGTCTACAGCACCATATGCTATATACTATGCTAGTCACATTCTCTCGGATGCACAATTGAATTACATTACTACCGAGAAAGAGTTGGTAGATGTGGTCTTTGCCTTAAATAAATTCCAGTCCTATCTCCTAGGTTCCAAGGTCATAGTCTTCACTGATCATGCCGCTTTGCGATATTTACTATCTAAGAAAGAGACCAAACCAAGGTTGATTAGATAGATTTTATTGCTACAGGAATTTGACCTAAAGATTCGAGAAAAGAAAAGATCTAAGAATGTGGTGGCGGATCACCTCTCCCGAGTCCTTGTTGAGCATACTAGTGACCCTTTAACTTTGCATGACTCGTTCCCGGACGAACAACTTCTTGTGGTGTCACGAGCGAGCCCTCCGTGGTTTGCACATATTGTGAATTACTTGGCCATTGGGCAAATTCCTAAAGATTGATCTAAACGAGACAAAGACCAATTCTTTTCGTAGGTTAAGTATTATTTTTGGGAGGATCCAGAGTTTTTTAAATATTGCTCCGACCAAGTGATCCGACGGTGTGTGCCAAAGAGTGAGGTACATAGCATTCTTACATTTTGTCATTCTTCTGCATGTGGCGGTCATTTTAGTGGGCATAAAATGGCCGCCAAGGTTTTACAAAGCGGGTTTTATTGGCCCACCATTTTTAAAGATGCCCATCAATTTTGTAGAACTTATTTGCACTATCAGCAAATGGGTTTGATATCTCGTCATGATATGATGCCAATGTCCCCTATTCTTGTGGTAGAGATCTTTGATGTTTGGGGGATTGATTTTATGGGCCCGTTCCCATCGTCGTTCGGGTTTGAGTATATTCTCTTGGTAGTGGATTATGTGTCTAAGTAAGTGGAGGCAACAGCTACCTGATCAAATGATCATAAAGTAGTAATCAAATTCTTGCATGAAAACATCTTTAGTCGTTTTGGGTTTCCTAGGGCCATAATAAGTGATCAGGGCATGCATTTTTGTAACTGGTTCTTTGAGTCGGTAGTTAAGAAATACTCTACCACTCATAAAGTTGGCACTCCATACCACCCTCAAACTAGTGGCTAAGTGGAAGTCTCTAATAGGGAGGTGAAGCACATAATAGAGAAAACGGTAAGGCCAGATAGGAAAGATTGGTCAAAACGTTTGATTGATGCATTATGGGCCTACCGCACTGCTTATAAGACACCCATTGGGATGTCACCATATAGGGCGGTGTTTGGCAAAGCTTGTCACCTCTCGGTTGAACTTGAGCACCGAGCGTTGTGGGCCATAAAGAAGTTTAACTTTGATATGGCCGCAGCTGGGCTCAACCGGAAATTGCAACTCAATGAGTTGGAGGAAATTCAAAATGATGCATATGAGAGTTCGAGAATTTTAAAGCTTGGACTAAGGAATTACATGATAAGCACATTAATAGAAAATCTTTTGAACTCGGCAAAAAAGTATGGCTTTTTAACTCAAAATTGAGACTCTTTTTGGGTACGCTTAGATCAAGATGGAATGGTCCCTTTGTGGTTTATGGCACCGTTGAGGTGCAAGATCCAAAGAATGGCCACACTTTTAAAGTAAATGGTTAAAGACTGAAGCCATATATAAAGGGGATTGGGAATGGGGATATGATTGAGTCCATTGCTTTGATGGACCCCTTTTTTTTTTTGACTAAGAGATTGATGTCTTGTTCTCTTTTCTTTCCTTTAAATTCTATTATATTTTTCTTTATTCTTGATGTGCTTTATTTGACATCTAGGAGACTTTAAATCCTCTAAAGGTGTAATTCTTTTGATGTTAGCCGTGCCCGAACGGCATCTGACGGTCTAGTATAGCCACCTAACTGTGTTTGTAGTGGGTTCCTAGGAGACCAACTTAGATGGTGAAAACTAGAGTTCGAATGGCAAAGCCTAAAATGCAAATGTTTGGAAGTTCTGAGACTAAAGTCTAGTTTAAATACCTAGGGGTGTGGAGATTGCTTCAAAACCAGCCTGACTTGAACTCTATATGGCAGCCCCATAGGTCAAATTAGCTTTATGCGCCTCGATTCTGGATATTGAATCAACCTAGTCTGTCACCCTGTTGGAGAATAGGGAAAGTTACAAATATTGTTAGGGAGAAAAGTAGTACCCGTGTTTTTCGCGTGAAGATTATACCTTTGTTGAGTATTTAGTTATTTTTAAAATGCTATATTTCTTTCGGATGTAAAATGAAGGTAGAAATGGTTTGAAATGTTTTGGGTGGTACTTGGGTAAGTAATGGTTCAATCTTTTCAAATTAAAAAAAAATTAAAAAAAAAATTCTGCATGTGCGGCACAAACCACCGCACGTGTGGCGAAAATCCCCTTCCCCAAATTCGTTTTTGCTTTAAATGCAGGTGTGCGAGGTGATGCGCCACAGTCACCGCACGTGCGAGAAATTTCCTGAGTCAAATGCAGCGCCTGTTTGATATGCAGGAGCGGTTCCTGGTGCGTGCACATCACCGCACGTGCTGTGTGGACTCTCGCACGTGCGGCACAACTTTAGTATAAAAAAATAAAATAAAATAAAAAATTTAGATTTCTTTGTTGAATTATTTTATTTTATTTTATTTTCATTTTTGAAAGAAACAAAAAAACAAAAAAAAATTAGATTTCTTTGTTTAAACTTTTATTTATTTATTTATTTTATTTTATTTTCATTTTTGAAAAAAAAATAGTAATAATAATAATTTCAAGATCTAACCCTAAACCTACTTTTCACTCTCACCCCCATGGATTCTCTCTCTCTCCACCTCTCATATTCTCTCTCTCTCCCTCTCTCTCTCTCTCTCTCTCTCTCTCTCTCTCTCTCTACCTTATCATCTTCTTCATCCCTTTCTTTCACTCAAAACCACCACTACCAACTTTCTTCATTCTTTTTCCTACCATCACCAACCTGCACCCAACCTCTTCTCACCATTACTCTACCACCTCAGCCTCATCGCCGGTGCCCTACCCTCTCTCCGTCTGGCAATCTCCGACGACCACCATTTTTTCCGGCGAATCTCCCTTCTTTCTCTCTCTTTCTTCACTATTTAAAGGTAAATCCTTCCTTTTTGTTTAAACTTTATATTTCTTCTTTCAATCTTCCCTTATAATAAGGTTTAGGGATAGTCTAATAGAGATCTATTGTTCATCCCTAAATAATAAAAAAAATAAATAAATAAAAATTCTGGGCTGCTAAGAAGACGACCACTGCACGTGCGGCCATCTCTTGCGCACGTGCGTCAAACCCAAAAAAAAATAAAAAAAAATCTAGCGCTTGGCTTTTCTATTTAATTTAATTTAATTTTATAGGTTGTTTATTTATTTATTTATTTATTTATTTTACTTTATTTATTCTGTTATTTTATTGATGACTTGTTAGTATAATTGGTTTTTAGTTGTTTAGTAATTAGTTATTTAAATACAATGCTAATGTGTTTTATTATACCATAGTTGAGTAACTAGTTTAATTTACATGCGTATGTATAGTTTCGTTCGTTTTAATTTAATTTTAGTTTAGTTTAAAAAAAGAAAGAAAAATCTAATGCTTAGCTTTTCTAATTCATTTTATTTCCTAGGTTGTCTATTTATTTATTTAGTTGTTTAGTTATTTATTTTATTATCTCATTATTACTTGTTAGTTTAATTCATTACTTGTTAGTGTAGTCCGTTTTTATTTGTTTAGTCATTAGTTTTTAAATAAAATGTTAATGTGTCTAGTTTATTTTATTATTAATATTTTATTTAGGGTGATGAGAATTGCATGTGGTACATCAGTGGACAGACTTGTGTTTTATTACCTTACTTTATTCTCATGCTAGTTCCACGGGTATATGTGTTTGTTTTTAATGTGTGCAGGATATAAGTCGACGAATATCCACTCGAGCCTCCAAAAAGGCTAGAGGTTCGTCCTTCTCAGTGCCACCGCGACCATCATCACCACCATCCTCGCCACCACCACCAGTTGAGTTGCCACGATCGGAGTGGGCCTCCTGACCGCTTCACAAGCTTACACAGTTCAACATCACCTATTTTCAGAATGACCCACTCACCTCTTGGGCCGTTGAGCGGCTCCACCTCCAGCAACAATTGGGCCTTTGCACTATTATGACGCCCACTTATCCTTATCTGGTACGATTTTTCTACCAGAACATGTATGAGTCGCTCATTGAGGTAGGACTTCTATCCATTGTTGATGGCCACATCGTCAGCATCACAGAATCCATGATTGCCCAAGTGTTAGGGTTCTTTTCTAAGGCGGACCACCAGTCTTTCCCGGAAGTTGATGGTCGACAACCTATACACAGCCTCATCTAAGAGTATTCCCGGGGGCCCACAGTGACACAAGTAACACATGCTTGCGTTGGAGCAAGCTGTCTAGCCGCTTGTTATTCATTGACTCAGTGATACATAATAATGCCCTTCCACTTGGGCATAAAGCTGAGCGCCGCATGGAGTTTGTTCGGGTTCTACATGGTTATCAACATAGCTATCAGGTCCTGCTTGCACAACTGATCTAGATGCATATACGCAAATTCCTGCGAAAGGCCATTCAACCTTAACCTATGCAGAACCTAACTTGGCCCTGTAGACACCCCATTTTTGACCATCCTCAAGACTTGGACGTAATCGTTTGAACACTCGATGATCATCTATGTTCATATTCGTTTTGAGTCCCTAAAGGTCTCGGCTGAGCGCCTTGCCTTAGAGCCTCTCAACTTGCCTGTTTTGTGCTTGGTTGTGGACCAAGAGCTTGCTTCTTTGCTTCTGGGGGAAGAGGGTGACCTGTCGGCCAGCCCTATGACCCATCGGCCAGGGTTAGTCCCCATCGGCCATTAGTGGTGGCCGGTCGGCTGCACTGATGGCCAGTCGGCCATAAATGATGGTCGGCGGCAATTTTTCTGCTTTTTCAGATATTTTGTGTGCCAGTTGTTGCACACTGAGTGTATCCTCCATATACGTGTATGGATGGATTCAAACAAGCTCTAAGCTTGTCAAGCAAGCTTCTCCTTGCTTTGCTTATATAAGGGGAGGTCCCTCCCCCTTGTGAGGGGTTCAGATTTTTTAGGGCAAAAAAAATCTACTCTCTCTCTCTCTCTCTCTCTATATATATATATATATATATATTTTTTGTGCTTGAAAGTGGGAATTCTTGGTGCATTTGCAAAGGGACTCTTGATCAAACACCTCTACCTTGAAGCTAAGGTGCTTGGAGGTCTCATTTGAGTTCTTAAAGACTGATTTTGGCTCAGAAGTTGCTGATTTTAAAGTTGTGCTTCAAGGGTGAGTGTCTTCCCTCTTTAAGCTTTATTTTGATCAAGTGTTTGGCCACCTTTGCATGCTGTTTTAGGCCTAGCTTCAACTACAAAAACCTTTGTTTTTAAGTGTTAAAAATGGTTGTTTGAGGCCTTGTTTGAGTTGGGGGTGGTCTACCCCCTTTTGTGGCTTATTTTGCTTTGCTTTGAGCTATGTTTTAAAGCCTTTGAGATCACCTTTTCTTGGCCTTTTAACCACTAAATTCTAGAGGAATTTTAGTGGTAGAAAGTAGGTTTTGGGATCCAAAATAGGTGGGGGTGGTCCCCCCCTTTGTACCTTGTTTGCATGTGTTGATGGTCTCACTCTTTGGCATGTTTTTCTACCCTTTTGGGGCTCCATCTTAACATGTTTTTGGTCTTATTTTAGCATGTTATAATTCTATTTTTGGTTGGTTTGGTCACCTCTTGCATGCTTTATACACTTGTAGTGTAATCCTACTTGCTAGCCTAACATGCTTCATGTCTTAGTCTATAATTCTAGCATATATTGGCTCCACTCCAGCATGTTTTTGGCCATTATTTAACATGCTTTAACTCTGATTTTGGTTGGTTGGGCCACCACTTGTTTGTTTTTTGCATTTGTAGTGTAATCATGCTCATTAGCCTAGTGTACTTGGTGATTTGGCTTATCATTCTAGCTTATTTTGGCTACACTCCAGCATGTTTTAGGCATTGTTTTGACATGCTTTAGAACTTTTTTGAGTGGTCACGGCCCTTTGAGGCTTGCCTTGCATGGTTGTGATGTAAGTGGCTTTGGCTAGCTTTGAGTTTTGAGGCCTTTAAAATGTTATGCATGTGATGTTTGCATGGTATGACACCATTTAGCATGTAATTTCAATGCATATAGTGTAGTCACACTCTCACATGATCCACTCTTTCAATGCTTTTGAGAGTCGTGCCTTATGCCTTATTTATGAGCCAATATATATGCATGTTTGTCTAAGCTTTTGGGCTATCATTTCAGCATGTTTTGGCCTTTGATTTGGCATGATTGAGCTCTATCCAGAGCTAATTTGGTTGTTTAGGCCATGTATTGTATGCCTCTTGTGTAAAGCCCTTGACTAGCTTTGAGTTCTAAAGACCCTAACATGCTATACTTGTGTTGTTTGCATGATATGTCATCATTTGGCATATAATTTCAGTGCTTGTATCTCTACCATATTCTCATATATATCACTCTTTCAATGTGTTTGAAAGTTAAGCTTTGTGCCTTGCTTGCGAGTGAATGAATGAGCATGCATTTCTTGTTTTTTTGTGCCTAAGTTTTAGTGTGTTTTGGCCACTGTTTTGGAGTATCTTAGGTCTGTTCATAGCTAGTTTGACCATTTGAGATTGATAGTGCATGCCTCATGAGTAATGTTCTTCACTTGCTTTAGTGCTCTTGGCCCCCTTTAACATGTCTTGCATGCATTGCTTACATGATCGAGTCTTGTGCATGCTGCTTTAGCATTGAAAGATTAGCATGTTGTTTGCATTGCATTGTGTTTGGATCGGACGTTAATCCAAACATAAGAAATGTGAGACGTTTCATACTCCAAGTGATGAAACGTGTCATATTTCTTGGTCGCCGACCCTCTTGACCATGCATGATAGAGATGGAGGCTCTTATGTGTTGTTTGTGCATTCACCAACATTGTGCAAGCTTGACTCTTCGGCCATCATGCATCGAGATGCGTGATTGGTGGCTTGAGAGCCGAGTACTACGCTCTTTTGAGCTTGAGAAATGATAAGGAGAGTAGTTGCACACACATTTCCATGCAAATGCATTGCTACGCCTTTGTTGATCTCTGTTGCAGCAAAGTTGGGATTCTGAAAAGGGAAGTGGCCGGCCGGCCACTTGCACTAGCCGACCGACCACATGTACTGGCCGGCCGGCCAGTTGAGGTAGCCTACCGACCAGTTGAGGTGGCTGGCCGGCCACCTGAAGTAAAATTGTCCAAAATCTTCCTGTTTTGGGGCAGATGCAATCTGGAAGTGTGTATGATGTTCCGAGATCACTACGAGTGCAAACAGAGACAACTCATGGCATGGCAATGCATTTCTGGGTGAAGCAAACCGAGCATGCATCTCTCCCTCGCCCTCGAGGCCATTTTACCGCTTTACTTAGCTAGTTAATTTGTCGATTTGTAATTAATTAGCTTAGCATAGTTAATTAGTTGATTTGTAATAAGTAGCTTAGCTAGCTCTTATTCGTTCAGACCCTCCTACGAGAGGGCGTATTGTTGTAATAAGGGTGCGTGTGTGTATGCATGTCTTCTAACCCCACGTCTTTCTCCCTTTTATTTATCCTCTTTTAGTGGTTAGTTTAGGGTCATTTTCAATTAGCATACCTTATGCGTTGCATGCGTGCATCATTCATTTGTCTTGTATGTACCGAGCTCGGCGCATCATTCAAATTGCATTGTATTTCAATACACTTTCTTGAATACGTGTTCCAAAGCATATTATCAAGTGTTGTATTCATATGCCATATTAGATAGCCGAGCCTATTAGTTGCACTATTGCATGCGTTGCATTAGGCATCCTTGACATAGCTAGGATCATGCATGATTTCTAACTAGTTTTCTGTTTTGGCTCGGAGTACACTGTAAGTGTTTACGCTTTAGCATGCTTGCATGAGTGTAAATGTTGCCATGTTTAGCATGCTTGCCATGAGGCTATTTGCTTAATTGTTTAACTGCATGAATGCATGTGGGTGAAGGCTTTATTGCTTAAATTGGAACAATTCATCAAATGTGAGTTTTAAGCCCACTTTGCGGAGTGGCAAATCATGTTGTTTTAAGCCCACTTGAGGGTGGCAAATCCGCGTTTTAGCCTACTTACAAGTAGCACTTCCCAAACCATTTTCGAAAAACGAACATGAGATGTTTTGTTCCAAATCGAGTGATTTAGTCTATACTTGTATGCTGTGCGCATCACATAGTAAGGTTAGCTAATAAACCGGAATAAGAACACATGTGTTTTCAAAATAACATATCATGTTTAGTAGAGGCTGATCCTTTGATCGGGCGAGCGGGGGTAATTTTTTAATCAAGATGATATTTGGCGCTTTTGATTCAAAATTGATTTTTCAAAACCAATTGCCAGATTTGGACTCTTTGGTGATTTATCAGTCTTACATTGCACTTTGTGAGATTAGATTCAGAACCGTGACAAGAGTCCGAACTGTAGTAGCTAGAAACCAATTCGCGCCGTCTCTGAAAGGGGGGCCGCGCGGAGAGAGTTCAGGGCGGTATACAAGCCCCTACCATTTGCCAACTTGCTCACACTTGTCGTTGAGTTGAACGGCCTCCCAATTGATCCGACTGAGGAGATTGACAAGCTTATCCGACTTTCAGGCAACAGGAATGGCAGCAGAGCTTGTCTCGCATCCTACAACAAGTTGGTGCCTCGGTTGATGAGGCCCATGACCCCGTCCATGACCAACCACCTCATCCTACCTCCTTTGTGCCTCCCCAAGCGAACCCATTATACATGACTCGTGAGAAGTACTTACAATTCAGCATTTTGTAGATTAGGTCCACAGTACTCTTCACAATCACCACTAAATCCTCATGGGGTTGCACACGGATTTTCAGGCACATCGGGTCTATGCTCAAGCGGCTTTTGACCAGCTCAACACCCGCCAGCTCGACATTTAGCAATCAGTTGCATCACCGCAAATTGACTTTTATACATATCGAGTGTCACGACCCAAACCCGGTACCCAAAGGTTCGGCGTCGTAACAAGATAAAAATAAAATAATTCAGATAATTCTGTAGTCGCAGCGCAAGTGGATAAATTAAATAAATTAAAATAAAATAATTGGGTACCAACTGTTTATTTAAAAGGAAACAAAACAAAGTCATTTGAACTTTATTGTATTACAAGAGTTTAAAAAAAATAGACAGAAATAAAAAAGATTTAAAAAAAAACAACACAGCGATTTATTTTCCATCTTGATCCCGCTAAACCTCGTCACCTGAAAGGGGTAACAGCTATAAGCACATAGCAGAGTGAGAAATATTATACTGTGAGTGTAGGGGCACAAAATAACCATGGATAATTTTTTTAACTAAAACATTAACATAATTTGAGTTGAATACACAAATTAATTAAGTGGCAAAAACTGAAATAAATCACTATAACCACGGTACAGAACATAGGTCACTAAAGTGACAATCACTACAGGGGTCAATGGATCCATGACAAATAGGGGACCACAAAGTGGTGAAACGGGGGCCAATGATTATTTAAGTCCCCCAAGGCATGGGACTCCCGTGGTAGTACTTACACAAGATAATTGTTTACAAGATCATGGTCAAATATTCTTTAAAATTTACACAAACATATCCATCGGGTTCATTTTAACAAATAAAGTTCAGAAAATAATCCACGTAATTGAAAATCAAATAAATTGTGGTAACTCAAAACATTCGTAAAATATATTATGGTAACTTAAGACATGTAGAAAGCATATTATAGTAACTCAAGGTATAATAAAACTCACCTAAAAATTACTCCTAAATTATTTTGAGCCTGCTCTCCGATTCTTGTGTTCCTAGCTCGAAAGCTCTATGTTGATTATAGCACTGTGTCACTGTGTTTTGATGCCTTCTCCTACACCACCCTTCCTATTTATAAGGGACCAAGAGTGAGGCCCAAGCAACACGTAGGTACGTTCTCTCAATGCCACCTGTACATAGAGGCTTCTATGTAGGCCATTTGTTTGGCTTTGCTTTTGTCTCATGCATTCACCAAGGGCTAATGGCAGCCATGTTGTTTCTACTTCCTGCCATGTTATTAGTTTGTTGGCATTTGAAGGGTGAAGCCACCTGTCCTATATCATGAGTCATCAAAATTAGTTTGGCTTTATAAAATTCTAAGGGTTATCACTCTTTTGGTGATTCATGATGATTCCTAAAATTACGTATAATTATAAGTTAGGTTCACGTCTAAAAACCTCACTACCAAACTATAAAACATCGCTTACCACTTACTAAAATATTTAACGTGTGGTGTCTCACAATCAATTTAATTGATAAATTCCCAATTTCCTATTTATTTATTTATTATTATTATTATTATTTATTTATTGATTTATTTATTTATTTTTGATTTCTATTTATTGTAATTTTAAAAGAAAAATTCGAGTATCACATCGAGAGTCCAGCCAGCAGCGTTTTGACCAGCTTGGCACTCGAGTTCAAGACGAAGCGTTCGAGACTCGGTCATTGATGAATGCCTTATTTGCATAGCATTTCCCCTCACCGCCACCACCAGATTCTCAGTAGTACTAGACTATCTTTTTCTTTGTCTCTTTTATTTTTGTATTTACTTTTAGTTGTTTCTCTTTCTAAAAACAAAACAAAACAAAAAAGTGTGTGTATGCATGTGTTATTATTTGCCTATCTGGATGTGCACCAACAATCTATGGTAATATTCTTTCTTGCCTATTTACTTAGCATTTGCTTCCATTGAGGACAATGTCATATTCAAGTTGGGGGATGAGGGTATTTTCTTTTGTGCATTTCTATTTGGCTCGTAATTCATGCTTATACCTGCTTCACTTGATTGCACTACTTCACTTGATGTCGACTTGTTACTAGTAGGGTGATGATATTTGTATATGTTAATTGGGGAGCATAGTAGACTTGTATGAAAAGGATTTATTGGGTAAACACTTGCATGTGATGTTTGCACTAGGATAGTTGTCTGTGGTTGTGGTATTAGTACACATATCATAAGTATGCCTTGACTCACATGAACACTATCATAGCGGTGACCTCTCTATTATAATCCCTAGTGTACATCATTAATAATTGCTAGTGTTGTAGAAAATAATAAATGACTAGCCTTGATTCTCAAAATAAATAATAATAGTAAAAAAAAAAAAAAACAAACACTTGACTTGTTTGAGTTCGTAGCCTTTTTAACTCGAGTTATTAAGCCCTTAAGGGTGTCTTCACACCTAGTGCTCTAAAACTGTTTGGTTTAGGAGTCATTGGCCCAATACTTGCTACATAGGTTAATTAAAAAGCTTAAGGGAGTTAGACATTGCACAGTTAAGGAAAAATAAGGAAAAATAAGGAAAATGACTTGTTCGGATTCGTAGCCTTTTCAGCTTGAGTTATTAAGCCCGTAGGGGTGTCTTCATACCTAGTGCCCTAAAACCATCTGGTTTGGGAGCCATTGGCCCAATACTTACTACATGAGTTAATTAGAAAGCTTAATGTATCAGGACATTGCACAGTTAAGGAAAAATAAGGAAAATGACTTGTTCGGATTCGTAGCCTTTTCAGCTCAAGTTATTAAGCCCATAGAGGTGTCTTCACACCTAGTGCCATAAAACCGTCTGGTTTGGGAGTCATTGGCCCAATGCTTGTTACATGGATTGATTAGAAAGATTAATGGATTAGGACATTGCATAGTCATTAAAAAAAAAAAAAACATTTTGAGAATCCTGGTCACAAAAGTTTAATCTTGTTTGTATATGTTGGGGGTTATTATGAGTTACACTGGGCTATTATGGTGGTCAGTTAGCTAATATGGAGATTGCACGTTACACTGAGGTTACTGATGATGTGTTTTACTAGTATTCACAAGTACATAGAACTTGATTTGTGTAATACTGAATTGCGGTCTCTACTCAATAGATTCCTTCATGCTTGTCTACTGTGCCTTCAATGACTCATCATGTCTTAATATTGCACTATAGTGGCATGTAAGTTAATTCTTAAGTGGTGTAGTGCGATTGATTGTTGCTGGATAGATGTGAATATGTTAATGTTTGTGGATATCATTTCTGGAAACCCTCACGAGACTTTACTTGTCAACTTGGGGTAACTTTATGGTTTAAAAGCTTGTTGCATATGCTAAATACAACTGTTCTTCCCACGAAAGAGGAGATAGTTAGATTTTGTTTAAGTTTATTTTTATTTATTTATTTATTTTTTCCCCTTGCTTGAGGACTAGCAAGTTGTAAGTTAGGGGATGTGATTAAGGCCGAATTGTGCAACACTGAGGTCGTTAATTAAGATCTCTTAACTTTACTTGCTTGACAAACTAATGTCAATCAGGTTTGTACACAGTGGGAGCATAAAATGAGCAGAAAATTGCTTCACGCACGTGTGGAGGCCCATTCCCGCACGTACAACCTTTACTTCGCAGCCAAACCGAGCCTCAGCTTCCTGCACGTGCAGAAGGTTTTTCCCGCACGTGCGGTATCCCTTCCCGCACGTGTGATGACCACTATCGCACGTGTGGCCATGCCTCGGAAATTATGCCGCTATTTTAAACTTGTTTGGAAGACAACAGAGGTATAAAAAGATAGAAAATAGGCTGGAATAAGGTTCTGAAAAATTCCAAAAGAAAGAAGAGGCTAGGGTTTGGAAGGGAGCATTCTCAAACTTCCTATTCCATGGATGGTTCTTCTACCTCTACCTCTTTCCACTCCTCCATGAGTGGCTAGGCTCCCCTTTCTAGGGTTTTGATGAAACCCTAGCTATGCAATTACATTTTCTCTTTGCTTTTTTATTATGTAAAGGTTTGAACAAATTGTATGGTGTTTAAGAAGTTTCAAACATATATTTTTCATTATCTCTGTAAGTATTCTGCTTTCTGTGATTGTTGAATGCTTTCCATACAATGGTTTTCAATTCTTTCATATACAAGGTATGAGACGAACCATACTACGAGGGACGAGTCCTGTCGCTACCCTAGTTTAGAGCGAACGATTCATACTACTTGAGATGGTTCATGCTCGTACATTGAATGTAATGATTTTTTTGATAAATGCTTCGAATTTGTAATTGCGAAGTATTATTCCGTTCAAACCGTAGCATAATTGATTTCAGATTGAAACCTCATTTACATAACTAGTGGTAAACTCATTGCCCTAGGTTTTTTCCCAAATCAGTAAATTCATCTTTATTTATAATTGCTAGTTTATTCACTTTGTTTAATTTAATTATTATTATGTTATGAACAATCAATCTTTTTATCAAAATTAATTTAGGAATTTAATAATTAAATTAGTTTAATTTCCCGTTTGACCCTATGGATCGATACCTGGACTTACCATTATTCTAAGGAATTTGGTATAGTTTAGTGTTTAATTTTGGTGTGTGAAACGACCCATCACACTTCTTTTGGGCATTCACTACTATAGTGACCATACTTGTGAAGCCCCTGAAATATGTATTTACTTTAAAGACCATAATGTTTGAATTATTTTCTTAAAGCCCCTCGGTTACTTGAATTAATTCGAATCCTGTCGGCTAGCATTACTATTTTTATTTTTGTCAAAACAGGAATTTCCCTAACCGGATTAGGATCCCTAACCTAATTTAATTCTACATAAGTTACATGTATTTAACTCCAAGCCCTCACCCTTTAATTAAATTCAAAACTTGCTCCAAAAACTAGTACTTGTACCTTGTACCTTGAAGTACCATCAATCTTGTAATACATATATATATACACCTTGAGGGAAGTGCCCTAGGACCAAAATTAATAAAAAATTGACCCTTCATACTCCCCAAGGCCAGCCACCCTAGGAAGAAGAGAGGAGCCAAATTTCAAGATTTTTGATCATAATATTCTAGGAAACCCAAACCTAGTACCCTAGACCTAGGGTGATGTTTCCAAAACTAGTTACCTTGCAACTAAAAATCAACTAAATAATGCCTAATCTTATGATTTAGCACCTTAGTTACTCCTATCCCATTAGACTCCAAGCAAAATCCTAACATTTCCATCCATTTCCAACTAATGGGCTTTTAGGACATTTTACATCAAAATTGCCTATATATATATCAACCTCCCCTAGCTTGGAAAAGCACAAACACCACACCCACACGCACACATTTGGCTAGACAGAGGGAGGATAGCAAGAGAGAGAAGTCTAGAAGAAGAAGAGGAAGAAAGAAGAAAGCCTTCTTGTGCAAAGCTTAGTAGGTAAGCCACAAACACAACCTTCTCTTTCATTTTCTTTTTTTCAATACATATTTCTAAGGGTTCTAAATAATGTTTTCAGAACTGATATTATTAAGTTCTTATGTTAAAAAGTGCTAAGGGTTGAGTATTGATTCCATCTCTCTTGCATTTTCCCCATTTTGGTCCAAAACCATTTTTTTTGTACCAATCTCTCAACTTTGCAAAGGTACTCCTTCAAACAAATTTTCTGAGTTAAATATATGATAGTTAGCATATTTTCTTCACAAAAGAAATGAAACTTTCCTTTGGTGGAATCCCCTTTTCATAAATCTTCTTGTTTTGGGCAAAGTACCCCTAAATCTGTTTTTGCAGCCCACTTCCAGAAATTCTAGAAAAATGTACAAAATTATTCTGGACCTCTATCTTATGTCAAAATCTTCCTTAAAGTGTTAGCTTTCAACTAAAATTAGTTTCATCGAAAAACATTAAGCGGTTTGCAAGAAAATCAATTTTTCGTAACGGTCGACGGATCTGGACAGAACCTGGACAGCGCTGGAATATTTTCTAAATAACTTAAAATCTGGAAAAGCGATCCCATTTCCAAAAGATGTTCTAGAAACTAGATTAAATCCTCTACGAACCATAGCAAGGCCAAGTACGGTGAAGGATCTAAAATAGCCCTTTCATTTTAAATTTTTATGTGATATTAAATCTGGAAATTTTGTTATGTGTGGATGTTTCATACCCTTGAGTTCATGAGATTGCTTATTAGCTTATGATCATATCTTGGCATGATATTATATGTGTTGTGATTATGTTATTTACCTTTCTCATCTTAAGAATGCATGCTTATATGGATGTTATTGTCTTATAAGTTGGACTAACCTTGATTTAAGACATTTAATTCAACGGGAAACCTAATGGGGAGGGTATTGGGTTTTCGAGCACTTGAGTAGTGAAAAGATGAGAATATGTGATATATGGATTGTTGGGATGCGTTCCCCATTTGAGAGTTAAAGTCTTGCGCAAGTGGTTTTCGGAACCGTTGAACGGAGCGGTTGTATTCGGACCCTAGGTGGTTTGGTGTAAGGAGGGATTCGGGCAAGGCCCTATTTTACCGTCTCTTTTGAGGCCCTGCGGTTGGCGCTACACGGTACATAACCGTTGGTAGGCATCCGAGGTTAGGTCTGCAACAAAACAGCAAAAGAGGGGGCATACCGAATAATCCGCGTCCGATTCTTGTGGTTGGGAGGACGAAATCTCTTTGGGGGATTTCTAGTTGCTAACAACCTAACTTAACCCTTTATTTATTTAATTGAGTATTGTGCTTTATTACTTGATGTTATAATTGTGATTGTGTATTGGACTGGGAAAAAAGGGTAGGGTGTGTGTGTGTTTACTGGGCATTCAAAGCTCACGGCGTATCATGCCAGGTGATGAAGCAGAACTCATAGCTGGAGACGACGAGCCCGAAACTTTTGAAGACTTTTGGCTATCCTAGAAAAATTAGAAGTTTCTTTTTGGATGTTTTGTAAAGACTCATATGAAGATTTAAACTCTCCTTTGGGATGTAATGTAATGTAATGGAACAAGCTTTTGAGATTAAGGATATTCATGGTCGTTATGTACTTATGCTTTAATATTTACATGTATGAACCCTATCGTTGCTTATGAGACCTTGTGTCAATACCTTTTAAGATCTGTCAAAAGGGTAGTGCGCTGCCTAAGAAAGCTGGACTTAGAAGGGAGGCTAATTTGACTCCTCCGGCGATCTGGGATCTTACTGGTTATTGACCATAGGACTCATTAGTGACTCTCCCTTGACTACAACCAATAGTGTAGAATCGGGGCGTCACAATATGGTATCAGAGCCTAGGTTCAACCCTTACCCACGCGTTTTGACTTGCTGTTAGAGACTACCTTGCCCTGACTATGTTAGAATCTTTCTTGACCTATCTTAGGGAATTTCTTCGAATTTCGGGCACACCAACATCAACTCGTGAGGACCTACTTCATGATCGTGAAATGGTTTTAACTTTGAGTGAGGCCTCACATCGCGCAGTAAGGGGTACTATTAGTTCTACACATCTTCTATCGATTGTCGTACCCTCATCTTGTATTCATAACCTTTATTCAATGTCATCCTTTTCCAAGATTAAGTCTTGTCCATTTGGTCCTGTTTTATATACTACTATTTGTAAATTCGACCTCCTTTGACCCTTGATTATTTTATTTAGCCCAAGACTTCTTGTAAATAATTTCATTTTCTTTACTCGGTGATGAATCTTCGATATTCAATTTGAAACGCGGATGGCCAACGCAGTTTCAAGTTAAATATCTAGTTTAGTCACTACATCTATAACCTTGATCACATTGAAGTTCGAAACCATAACATCATACCATTCATCCATATTTCAGTTAATCTCGACGTTATCACCATAACTGCTTCGTATTCTTTGTCTCCACTTCAATCCAATTTTAAGAATCTTGTAATTATTATTATGTATATATGAAGTTGTGTTGTGTGAACACCCTAGGATAATTAAACTCTAACTTAAGATCAGGAATTGCCTCTGTAGTTAGAATTTGACTTACGTCTCACCCCATTCAAAGAAAAACAAATGGTGGACCATACTTCGAGACAAGTAATAACATGAGCTTGCAAGCAACAATAGAAATGCAGTACCAGGAAATCGAAACCTTAAGAATGGACTAGTAACCGTGGCTAAAATCCCGAACCCTATCAAGAATCAAATTTTGGAGGAGTCTTACCATCTTTGTGGAAATAATCGGCACAACATTGACTTCAGAATGAAAGGAGGTGGAATCCAAGAGGATTTGGAGCTTGTGGAAAGAAAACCCAACTTCATGAGGGACCAAAAAGGAGCAACCAGAAGGCAACTGGCAGAGTCTTTGCCTTGCAAGAGGAAGAAGCAGACCCGTCTGTAATCAAGGGTAATTTAGTGCTATGCAATTCTTGGGTGCATGTTTTATTTAATATTGGTGCATCACATTCTTTTATATCCTCTACTTGTGCTAAATCATTAGAACTGGTAGGAGAACCCTTAGAAGCTGCCTTAGATGTAATGTCACCTATGGGAGGATGCGTTCGGATAAGATTGATCTGTAAGGACTGTAAAATAGGAATGTCGGACTTCGATATCATTTTGGGCATGGACTGGTTGTCTGCCCACCGAGTAGTGATCGACTGTCGTCAGAGGAAAGTGGTAGCTCACACGCAAGATGGAACACGTTTCCAGTTTAAGGGGGATAGACAAGACCCCATGGCTTCAACAAAACATCGGGCGTAGTGGTACGATCAACTTGCGGGTAGGATAGTAAGCCTGATTCTAAATGAAGAAGACCAAGGTGAAATAGAACTTCTGCGCGTAGTATGCGATTATGCAGATATATTTCCTATGGAATTACCAGGATTGCCGCCAACTCGGGAAGTAGACTTTAGCATCGAGCTGCAACTTGGAACTACCCCAATATCCATGGCTCCGTATCGTATGGCACTAGTAGAACTACGAGAATTGAAGACACAACTACAGGAATTGCTCGAGAGAGGATTGATTAGGCCAAGTACTTTGCCATGGGGAGCACCCGTGTTGTTTGCTAAAAAGAAGGATGGGTCGTTGAGGCTATGCATCAATTATCGTCAACTCAATCGAGTCACGATTAAGAACCGATACCCACTCCCAAGGATTGATGACCTTTTTGACCAACTTAGAGGCTCAAGGTGCTATTCAAAGATCGATCTCAGGTCAGGTTACCATCAACTACGAGTCAAGGAGGAGGATATACCAAAGACTGCCTTTCGTACTAGATATGGCCACTATGAGTTTGTAGTAATGCCCTTCGGACTAACCAACGCACCGACAGTATTCATGAGCCTAATGAATAAGATCTTTAGACCATACCTTGACCAGTTTGTAGTAGTGTTCATTGATGACATCTTGGTATATTCAAGGTCTGAAGAAGAGCATGAGCAACATTTAAGGACTGTCCTCCAAGTTCTTAGGGATAATCAGTTATATGCCAAGGCGAGTAAATGTGAGTTCTGGTTGAATGAAGTAAAATTCTTAGGGCATGTGAATAGGATTGCGGTGGATCCAACCAAGGTGGAGGCAGTATTAGATTGGAGGCAACCAAAGACCGTGTCAGAAATCCGCAGCTTCTTAGGATTGGCCGGTTATTACTGGAGGTTCATCCAAGATTTCTCTAAACTAGCTAAACCAATGACTCGTTTGACACAAAAGGGAGTAAGGTACGAGTGGGACGAAGCTTGCGAAAAATCCTTCCAAGAGCTAAAGAAGAGGTTAACTAGTGCGCCAATTTTGACCATCCCAGAACGAGAAGAGGGGTACACTGTGTATTGCGATGCGTCTAAAGAAGGATTAGGTTGCGTACTCATGCAAAATGGAAAGGTAGTCGCGTATGGATCCAGACAGTTAAAACCTCACGAGTGCAATTACCCCACACATGACTTGGAGTTAGCAGCCGTAGTTTTTGCCCTAAAGCAGTGGCGACATTACCTGTATGGGGAACAATTTCAAGAGTCTAAAGTATCCATTCACACAGAGGGACCTTAACTTGAGACAGAGACGATGGATGGAGTATCTTGAGGATTTCCAGTTCACTCTCTCATATCACCCTGGTAAAGCTAATGTAGTAGCAGATGCTCTAAGTCATAAAAGCAGAGGGATGATGGCTAAGATCTCCGTCAAGGAATGGGATATGGTTAAGACACTCAATGAGTTCAAGATCCAAGTAGAATCTCAAGATACAAAAGCATATCTTAGTGCGCAGAAGGTGATGCCTAAATTGATGAATGAGGTCATAAAGGCCCAGAAGCACGATCAAGAGGTAGCTTACATCAAGGGACGTCTGGAATCAAGAGAGCCCATGCCCGATTGGGTAATTCACTCTGATGGGAGTTTAAGATACCAAGGTAGATTGTTTGTACCAAGTGACGAGTTACTTAGAGAAAAGGTACTGAAGGAATGCCATCATTCTACATTCGCGATACATCTAGGAGGGACTAAAATGTACCAAGATTTGAAGAGGCAGTATTGGTGGAATGGAATGAAGAAGGAAGTGGCTAAATTTGTAGCAAAATGTCTGACCTGCCAACAAGTGAAGGCGGAACATCAGAAACCAGGGAGAATGTTGCGACCTCTACCGATAGCCGAATGGAAGTAGGAGTACATGACGATGGATTTTGTGATAGGGTTGCCTAAGTCACCTAAAGGGCGCAATGCTATATGGGTAATAGTGGACCGTCTCACCAAGTCAACACATTTCCTACCCTATAAGATGACCGACACCTTAGAGTCTATGTATAGGCTCTACATTGGGGAGATCGTTCGACTACATGGGACTCCGGTATCTATCGTGTCAGATCGTGATCCACGGTTCACCTCTCGATTTTTAGGGAGCTTGCAGGAAGCTCTTGGTCCTGAGTTATGTTTTAGCACCGCCTTTCACCCGCAGACAGATGGACAATCTGAACGCACAATCCAGACACTCGAAGACATGTTGAGAGCTTGCGCGATGGATTTTCAAGGAAGTTGGGAACGACACCTACCCCTAATTGAATTTGCCTACAACAACAGCTTTCAAGCTAGCATCGGTATGGCGCCTTTTGAAGCATTATACGGACGACCTTGCAGATCGCCGATTTGTTGGACGGAAATGGGTGATGCAAATCTAATAGGACCCGAACTTGTTCTAGAAACTACTGAGAAGGTCAAATTGATCCGACAACAGTTAAAGACTGCCTAAGACCGTCAAAGAAACTATGCAGACAGGAGGAAAAGACCATTGATGTTTGAAGTAGGCAGCCACGTGTTCTTAAAGGTGCAACCTAGGCATGGAGTCGTACGTTTTGGGAGAAAAGGGAAGCTGTCACCACGATATGTTGGGCCTTTCAAGGTATTGGAAAGAGTGGGCGAAGTAGCATATAGACTAGCTCTACCCCCGCAGTTAGCAGGGATACACAACGTCTTCCATGTATCTATGTTGAGAAAATACATCGCTGACCCGACACACGTTCTCAAATGGGAAAAGATCAGTCTTGACAAGGATGTTACGTTTAAAGAAGGACCGGTAGCGATACAAGATCGTCGAGAAAAGAACCTTAGAGGCAAGACGGTTCACTTGGTGAAAGTGCTATGGCGTCATCGGGGAGTTGAGGAATCTACTTGGGAACGCCAGGATTGGGTGAAGGCAAACTACCCTGAGCTTCTCGAAGGTAGTATGTAGTTGAATTTCGAGGATGAAATTGTTTTAAGGGGGATAGGTTGTGAAGCCCCTGAAATATGTATTCACTTTAAAGACCCTAATGTTTGAATTATTTTCTTAAAGCCCCTCGGTTACTTGAATTAATTCGAATCTTGTCGGCTAGCATTACTATTTTTATTTTTGTCAAAACAGGAATTTCCCTAACCAGATTAGGATCCCTAACCTAATTTAATTCTACATAAGTTACATGTATTTAACTCCAAGCCCTCACCCTTTAATTAAATTCAAAACTTGCCCCAAAAACTAGTACTTGTATCTTATACCTTGAAGTACCATCAATCTTGTAATATATATATATATATATATATACACCTTGAGGGAAGTGCCCTAGGACCAAAATTAATAAAAAATTGACCCTTCATACTCCCCAAGGCCAGCCACCCTAGGAAGAAG
Organism: Camellia japonica; assembly: GCA_030407325.1. Lineage (NCBI taxonomy): Eukaryota > Viridiplantae > Streptophyta > Magnoliopsida > Ericales > Theaceae > Camellia > Camellia japonica. Next base: position 73,543,729 of record JAPPVO010000002.1, read on the forward strand.
AGAGGAGCCAAATTTCAAGATTTTTGATCATGATATTCTAGGAAACCCAAACCTAGTAACCTAGACCTAGGGTGATGTTTTCAAAACTAGTTACCTAGCAACTAAAAATCAACTAAATAATGCCTAATCCTATGATTTAGCACCTTAGTTACTCCTATCCCATTAGACTCCAAGCAAAATCCTAACCTTTCCATCCATTTCCAACTAATGGGCTTTTAGGACATTTTACATCAAAATTGCCTATATATATATCAACCTCCCCTAGCTTGGAAAAGCACAAACACCACACCCACACGCACACATTTGGCTAGACAGAGGGAGGAGAGCAAGAGAGAGAAGTCTAGAAGAAGAAGAGGAAGAAAGAAGAAAGCCTTCTTGTGCAAAGCTTAGTAGGTAAGCCACAAACACAACCTTCTCTTTCATTTTCTTTTTTTCAATACATATTTCTAAGGGTTCCAAATAATGTTTTCAGAACTGATATTATTAAGTTCTTATGTTAAAAAGTGCTAAGGGTTGAGTATTGATTCCATCTCTCTTGTATTTTCCCCATTTTGGTCCAAAACCATTTTTTTTGTACCAATCTCTCAACTTTGCAAAAGGCACTCCTTCAAACAAATTTTCTGAGTTAAATATATGATAGTTAGCATATTTTCTTCACAAAAGAAATGAAACTTTCCTTTGGTGGAATCCCCTTTTCATAAATCTTCTTGTTTTGGGCAAAGTACCCCAGAATCTGTTTTGCAGCCCACTTCCAGAAATTCTAGAAAAATGTACAAAATTATTCTGGACCTCTATTTTATGTCAAAATCTTCCTTAAAGTGTTAGCTTTCAAATAAAATTGGTTTCATCGAAAAAAATTAAGCGGTTTGCAAGAAAATCAATTTTTCGTAACGGTCGACGGATCTGGACAGAACCTGGACAGCGCTGGAATATTTTCTAAATAACTTAAAATCTGGAAAAGCGATCCCATTTCCAAAAGATGTTCTAGAAACTAGATTAAATCCTCTACGAACCATAGCAAGGCCAAGTCCGGTGAAGGATCTAAAATAGCCCTTTCATTTTAAATTTTTATGTGATATTAAATCTGAAAATTTTGTTATGTGTGGATGTTTCATACCCTTGAGTTCATGAGATTGCTTATTAACTTATGATCATATCTTGGCATGATATTATATGTGTTGTGATTATGTTATTTACCTTTCTCATCTTAAGAATGCATGCTTATATGGATGTTATTGTCTTATAAGTTGGACTAACCTTGATTTAAGACATTTAATTCAACGGGAAACCTAATGGGGAGGGTATTGGGTTTTCGAGCACTTGAGTAGTGAAAAGATGAGAATATGTGATATATGGATTGTTGGGATGCGTTCCCCATTTGAGAGTTAAAGTCTTGTGCAAGTGGTTTTCGGAACCCTTGAACGGAGCGGTTGTATTCGGACCCTAGGTGGTTTGGTGTAAGGAGGGATTCGGGCAAGGCCCTATTTTACCGTCTCTTTTGAGGCCCTGCGGTTGGCGCTACACGGTACATAACCGTTGGTAGGCATCCGAGGTTAGGTCTGCAACAAAGCAGCAAAAGAGGGGGCATACCGAATAATCCGCGTCCGATTCTTGTGGTTGGGAGGACGAAATCTCTTTGGGGGATTTCTAGTTGCTAACAACCTAACTTAACCCTTTATTTATTTAATTGAGTATTGTGCTTTATTACTTGATGTTATAATTGTGATTGTGTATTGGACTGGGAAAAAAGGGTAAGGTGTGTGTGTGTTTACTGGGCATTCAAAGCTCACGGCGTATCATGCCAGGTGACGAAGCAAAACTCATAGCTGGAGACGACAAGCCCGAAACTTTTGAAGACTTTTGGCTATCCTAGAAAAATTAGAAGTTTCTTTTTGGATGTTTTGTAAAAACTCATGTGAAGATTTAAACTCTCTTTTGGGATGTAATGTAATGGAACAAGCTTTTGAGATTAAGGATATTCGTGGTCGTTATGTACTTATGCTTTAATATTTACATGTATGAACCCTATCGTTGCTTATGAGACCTTGTGTCAATACCTTTTAAGATTTGTCAAAAGGGTAGTGCGCTGCCTAAGAAAGCTGGACTTAGAAGGGATGCTAATTTGAGTCCTCCGGCAATTTGGGATCTTACTGGTTATTGACCATAGGACTCATTAGTGACTCTCCCTTGACTGCAACCAATGGTGTAGAATCGGGGCGTCACAATACTCATTGTAATTATAGCATTGCACGTAGCTTTTGTCATGACCTTTTCCTCTAACGTCAACCCATTGTTGCCCTTTTTTTTTCCGTGGAGCAACCATCTGTTGCCCTCTCCTGTCAACCATGTGTTGACTTCTGTCTCTCTGAATAACCATATATTGTTCTCTGTTGTCGACCATCTGTTGACCACTTTTGTCTCATAGAACAACCATATGTTGTTTGTCTCGTGGAACAACCACTTGTTATCCATTGTTGTCAACCAACTGTTTACTTATGCCTCCTACGTTGGGGCCACTTCTATCTTGTCCATGACCTCTTTCTTCATTTCTCTGTGGTGTTCCCCATTGCTCTTGTTCGTTCCTTCTGGACGTCAACTTTGACTGAAGAGCTTGCTCTAGGAAACTTGCGGAAATTCTTTTGTTTATCCCTTGCTCATGGATCTTCAACGTGGCCATCAACTTATCCACGACCATGGTGTTGAGGTCCTTTGATTCCTTAACTGCGACAACTACGTGTTCAAACTTCGAACTTAGGGATTGGAGTATCTTTTTTATCACTCAAACATCGTCCATTTTGTCTCTACATCTTCTGATTTGTTCAAAATGGTCAAAGTCTTTGTAAAGTACTTAGAAGTTGACTCATTCGTCCTCCATTTGCAATAATTAGAACTCCCCCTTAATACTTGGAGTCAAATTCTAATGTTTTTTTCAATTCCTCAATGTGAACTCCGAAGAATACTCCATGCCTCTTTGGAGGTTGTTGCGGCTGAAATCTTTTCAAACCTTAACTCGTCAATGCCTTGATAGAGTAGATACAAAACTTTTTTTCTTTTTTAATCTTTCTTCCTTGAATCTTCTAACGCCATCTTTTAAGTTTCGTTTAACTTTCCTTCATCTTTAGCAGTGGCCAGCTCGTCATATCCTCGATCTACTAATTCCCACAAATCTTGTGAGACTCGTATAACTTGCATCTGAGTGCTTCAATTTTCATAGTTCTCTTCGCTTAATTTTAGAAACTAGGGCAACAAAATATTGTTCATGTTGGCTATCAGTTGATGTTTGTGCTTCAAATGAGCTACACACAATTGTCAAGTTTGAATTTAGAGAAAAGACCCCATGGATGAGTCTGGAATGATGAAAATAGCTGGAAACAACTATTGGATTGTTAAAATTGGACTCTAGATGGCTTAGATCAAACCAAAATAATTTGTATAGTTCAGATCTGTTGGATTCGTGAAGCACTAAATAATTTCTCTTGATTGACTGAAATTACCAATCTTAACGAGAAGACGCGTGTACTGCATATGTTGACTATGTTTCGAGCTTTAACCGGAAGGTGTGGTTCACCCCGATATCTGTTTGAGCTTATTTTTGCGTTGTTGAATTCGTGTTGTCGAGAAACACCTTCTAGTATACTCAAAATTAAATTTTGAGCAACTTGATTTCTAGACAAATTTGAAAAACTCAACGATTCTGCTCAGTTATGGCTCGATTTGGCTTTTTTACCACTGTTGGTGAGAGTGACGTATGAAACCGCTTATGATGGTTCACAAACAAACACAAAAGAGAGAATTTATGGTAGCGTTTGGTAAAATTTTCTAAATATGATTTGAGAATAGAGTTGTATTTTGAGTTTGTGAGTTTTGGAATTATGATTTGAGTGTAGATAATTTGTTTGGTGAATGAGTTTTGAATTGAGTGGGAATTTTTGATGTGACATGATATTTGATACAAAAACTTACAACTCATAACCAAACACACAACTCAAAATTCTATTCAAAGCTCATAAAAAATTTTAAAAAATTCTGAATTTTTTTTATTTAAAATATAAAAAATAACAGGTGCCAATTGTAAAAAAAAAAAAAATAGCACTATTTTGGTCAACCGGCCGGATGTCCGGGAGGATGAACCGGATAGTCCAAATTTTCCCACCTTAGAAAGAATTTTTAAAAGTGGGTGTGGAATTAACTTTTGAAAATTGTAAACAAACAAGATACTCAAAAATGGGGGTAGAAATATGTTTAGAGAGCTCTACCAAACAGAGCCTATAATTTGAAAAACAAATTTATTTCACTCAAATAATTTATAACACAAACAAGGAGTGAGGAAATTATCTTTCTATTTCAAACACTCACCCTCTAGCTCTCTTATTCTTCTACTCAACTCCCACACTTAAAACACTGAACTACAAAACCTATTTATAGATAAAACTCATAATATAAAAGCATTAAATGAAATTACAACAATTTTATTCAAACTAAAACTCTTCAATCTTCAAACCAACAGCCATCTGGAACCCATATCTTCAGCTTCCATTCTTCCTACTCCTAGCTAGGCTGGTTCAATCAGGCATACTCACAACAGGGTGTAGTAGTTCATGGAATCACAGCAACTTTACAAGAGCCAACTTTAGGTTTTTCACAAGATCCTTCGCTGTCATGTTAAATCCATTGTCCATCTGCGCCAAAAATCAACATTAATGAATAATAATTTTTCACCTACTGAAATTACAAATTTATTTGCATGAGAAACAAATAAAAAATCTCTAGTTAAGTGAAAAAAAACCTCTCTCTCTTTAATTTTTAATTTTTAACTTTATTTTCCCCTATCTTTTCATTTCTTATTATTACAAATCCAAATTCTAACTGAAAATTGAGGGCAGGTCACAAAATACTATTTTGTGGATTTAGGTTCTCTCTATTTCACGATCAATAATTGTGAAAGATTCACATAAAAATTCGATATTTTAAATTTAAGAACAATTCAGAAAAATTATAAACTTGTAAAATGTGACAAATATAAATTTTTAATTTTTAATTTTAATTAATAATGAAAATACCTGAGCGATAATAGTCATATCAATAGCGGCATTGCCAAATGGAACAACAATGCTATTGGTGACATTCAGATGAAGTGTTTGCATTTCGCTTAATATTTTTGCTGGTATATCACTACGATGACGTTTATCACAGTGAATTCTAACGAGTACATTATTGTCAGAAAGTCTTGCTTCAATTTCAGGAGATAATTGCTTCAACTTTTCATCAAAGTTATCTTCAGATGAAACATCATCGTCGTCGTTAGAAGATTGAAATCTCTTCGCAGAAAATACAGTTGGCTCTACCAGTTTTCTCTTGCACACTTTCTCCAAAGTTCTCTCACGCTCTTGAAGTTGCTTTATGTACTTAACAGTACCTTCCAGAATTGAAGCCTTGTCCATCTGTGTTTCATATTGATGAACATTAAAAACAATATATTTACTATTCTTGATCTGAAAAGAAGAAAAGGATCATCAGGCTGCCATGAATCTCATTTTAATGATTTGAGCTGTCTATTTTGCAAATTCTTGTGTAACAACGTTGCAATTAATGACCAAATTTCATTTATCATCTCATATTTTATAATTGTACAAGTTAAATACGTCATCACATTCATATTTATTACTAATGCAGTGAAAACACATCTATGATAAACTAAATATGATATAAAAATGTATTATTGTGTATAGATCATTTAAAAAAGAATTGATATGATAATCATAATTACATGATAGCATATTTGTTTTCAAAATAATAGATAACTAGTATGATTTTAAAAATAGTTTATCGAAGTTTTTTGTAAACAAATATAATAAAGTTATGTAATTTTTTACCTTATTCATCTATATACAACCTTTTACAAAATATTTGAATTTTTTTTAGTCGATCAAAATAACTGATTCAGAGATCATGGGTCAGTACATATTAAAGAGCCCAATAGAAAAATTTTAAATACACATAATCTAATAATAGAATTGGACACAATTATATGAAATGGGTCTATTGAATATGCAGATTCCATATTACATGAAATGGGTCTATTGAATCTGCAGATTCCATTTCCTATGAGAAAATAGTATCTAATTATGTGCACGTAAAATAATTATTGATTAGTACCCTGGCTAGGCCTGGAATGAGGGCGCAGAGAGAGATGATCATCTGGCTTAGTCTTTCGCGACGCTTTCTCTCTGCCAAAATGTGATTTCGGGCATGCAACGATCCCTTAGTTCGGCCTCCAACCCTTTTGTTTCTTTTCCTAGTTTCCGATGCATCATTTTGGTTCTCTTCCAAACTCTGTCCAGAATTCAGTGGCGACGACAAGTTCATGTTTTCTTGAGACATCAATTCATCGTCGTTAGGCTTCCCAATACAGTATGTATTTGCACCATTGAGTTGCTCTGGCTGGGTCGATGGTGAGCCCAACTGCTTCAACGAAATCTCATTATCGTTGAAAGTGGACGAGTCAACGAGTGCCATATTGTGATTGGTGTCAGTCTTGACATTTTCGGCTACGATTTGTTCGGAAGTTTCAATGGGTATGCTCTCATTATTGATAGAGGTGTAAGAAGAGTACACTTCTGGGGATAGACTTGAAAAAAAATTCATCAAGTGACTCATCGACGGCCGAATTCATCTGAATTGAGAAGGGTAAATTTGGAATAAAAATATCATTTCGGAGAATTAAACTTTTTAAGAAAAGGTTATTAAAAACAAAATTAATTAACTGTCCATTTAAAATTCGGTAGATTTAGATAGTAAATTTGAGAGTAAAATAAAACTTATTAACAAACTTACCAGTTCATGTAGCCATTCACTTGATGCCAACGCATCCATTGTTTAATCGTATTTAAACAGCTTATTCTAGAAGAAGTCACTAAAATGTCACAAATGAAAAAGTCAGTTTGTTGGGTCATTATAACAAAAAAAAATATATCATGCTAATGTAGTGTGTCTAACTAATAAAATTTAAAAACAAAAAAGAAAAATTGTAGTTTTTTTTTAATCAATAACACATTGGCGAAATTGCTAAAATTTCTTCATGTATTGTGGCTTTTTTTTTTTTTTTTTTTCTTCATATCTATTTAGGATTAAGCTATTTTAGTTGGTTTTTGACTTTTCATAATAATAATAATAATAATAATAATATATGTATAAAAAAGTAGAGAGAATGATATGAGCGCTAGATATGATTATGTGTCTTATCTTTTTTTTACTATTTTAGCCAAAAAAGTTCACCCCCAACTGAAGCAAAGCTAGAAAAGTGGAGACTAAACGGAAATGAATAGGATAGATTCTGTTATATAGAAAATCTAATCAGATCGGTTCTAATAAAATTTTGAATTACTCAAATAAAAATAATTAAAAACAACTTATAATTTAGGAAAATTTACCCATAAGTCCTAGTTTCTGAAAAGTTGAACCATTTATTCCTAAAAGTTTTCTTATGCTCCATTTAGTCCCATTTGCACATCAATCTAATGTTCAAAACATTAATCTGATGTTCAAAATCTAATGTTCGAAACATTAATCTGATGTTTGAAACATTGTAATGGGACCTTTCAGTTTATAAGAAAACTTTTAAGACTAAACAGTGTATAAGTTATTAATTTGGGATTTATTGGTGCATCTCCCTAAAATTTATTACTTATTTTATAATTTGTGTGTATATAAATTATTATCTTATAAATTTATTAAGATATTGAGCAAGTGAGGCATTACAATTTTGAAAACAGCATAGTGGTTAAAATAGTTTAATTATTGGGGCATTTATACACAAGTTTTAATTTATGAACTTATACTCCATTAGGTCTCATTTGACAACATTATTTTTTGAAAAAAGTTAAGGATCATGAAAATTTTTTCATGAAAATAATCATGAAAGAGTTATGATCCTTGGATTACCTTGATTAATGTGTGGTGCTTTATTCTAAGTGTAATCAAAGAGTCACAAAGTTTTTATGATTATTTTCATGAAAGATTTTTCATGATACCTAGTATTGCTGTTATTTTTTAGTCTAAAAGTCAAAAAGTCACTAAAAAACCAAAAAGCTAATAACTTATATAAAAAATTCAAAGATTTCATTTTCTCTTTACTTTTTACATACCATTTTATAAAAAATCAAAAAGTCATCACAAACATACTAGTTTTTTTTACATCATATTTTAGCAAAAAAGCTAAAAAATTACTAAAAAAGTTTGTTCCCAAACGAGGCCATAATTAAGATTTTTTAGACTTTCAAGTCCCATTAAATTTTTAATAGTTGAAATTGCCTTTCAAACAATGATTGTTCATCATTTATGATTATATGTAAAGAAACATAATGATTTGACATTTATTTTGATTTTTAAAACTTCAAAACATTAACTTTCAAATTGAAAAAACTAAAAAAAAAAAAAAAAAAAATTTATGTGCAAAAAAAAATGTTTTTTTTTTTTGAAAAAATTGAAAAAACTGAATTATTTTTTGTGCAAAATTGAAATTTGTGTTTGTAAAGGAGCACGGTGATGGAATATTGATGTGTAAAACTTTTATAAGAAAAAAATTTAAATGAAAAAACTGATAATGTTCTCAGTTTTAAAACTAGCAAAATTGATAATCTTCTCAGTTTTATTAGATAGTTGAATCAAACCAATAAGTAGAATAGAAAAAACGTTTAATCTCATACTCTGTTTTTTTTCATTAGTTGGTGAAACAATTATCTGAAATATTACTATGCAAAATTGATAATGTTTTTAGTTTTAAAAATTTGAAAAAACTGATAATATTCTCAATTTTACTAAATAGGAATTATTAATTCTAAAAAATTTAGATAAAATCTGAATTACCATAACATTTATAAATACAACTTTTAAATAATTAACTCTTAATTATTTCTTTGTGTTAAAATAAATTCAACTGTCAACAAGCTTTTGACCATGGTCCAAATAAAAAATGATTGTGTCAAACTTAAAATATATATATATACTTTCTGAGGGCCACAACCCCCTGACCCCTCTTTCCTTGAGTCTGGATCCTTGGCCGCCCTCTCCAGCGGCCCATCCGGCGGCGCCCCAAAACGACGTCGTTTTGGGGCCAAATTTCAATTAAAAAAAAAAAAAAAGACAAAGTAGGAGCAACTTAGAGAGGGAAAAGAAGGAAGGCAGAGAAAGAGATGAGAAGGAGGAGGAGGAGGAAGAAGAAAAAGAGTGAACAGAAATTCAGAGACCAAAATTTTTGAGTTTCTCAATTTTCAGAGACCAAAATAAGAAACATTAAACTACAAATTTTCCCTTTCATTTGACTTGGTTTTCTCCACATCCAAACACAGTGAACGGAAATTCAAAAGAAGAGAGATAGAGAGAGAGAGAGAGAGAGAGAGAGAGAAAATGGGATAAACCTGAAGATGTCTTTGTTATCAAACACTTCACATGAAAACCTCGCCCGCAACCACCACACACCAAAATCTCTCCCTCCGGTAGCGAATGTGGGGCAACGTCGAGGGTTTCGCGATGAGAGAGCAGGGGGGTTGGAAATTGGTACCGGGTTTGGGTAAATCTGCGAATACCATTGTTAAAGGGAAAAAAAGTTTCGATCCTCGTCCTCTTCTCTCCTTCTATCCCTTGTCTTTCCTCTTCTTAATCCTACCTTCTTTCTTCTTTTCCCTCTCTAGGTTGCTCCTGCTCTGTCTTTTTTTTTTTATTTTTATAATTGAAATTTAGCCCTAAAACGACGTCGTTTTCGGGCGCTGTAGAAATGGTCGCTGGAGAGGGCGGCTGAGGATCAGAACTCCCCTTCCCTCTGCCTTGACCAAACATAAAGGTTGTTTCCATTGGTCAAGCACACTATTGACGTGATATGCCATACGCATAGAATAACTTATCGTCACTCACTACAAAAAAAAGTACTTTTGGCGACTAAATTTTTAGTTGCCAAAAGTCTGTTTTTAGTCGCCGAAAGTCGAAATTTGACTTTTCCCGACAAAAGTTTTTAGTCGCCACATTTGTCGCATATTTGTGGTCGGCAGAGGGTATTGGCGACTAAACCTTTTTTAGTTGCCAAAAATAGGTGTTTACCGACTAATAAATTAGTCGCCAATAGTGTTTTTCACTTTTGGAAATAATACATTTACCGACTAAAAATTTAGTCGCCAATAGTCACCGAAGCGCCGACTAAATGGTTTAGTCGCCAAAATATAGACTTTTGGCGACTAAATTTTTTGTCGCCAAAGGTGTTTCCGGCGAAAAAAAAAAAACCCAATTTTTTTTGCTTTTCCTGAGTTTCGAACCCCAACCGTCCCCCATTCCAAGCCTTTTTGCAACACACGCCCTCCACTATGCCACTACAACTTCACATAAATATATATGCAATATATATTATTTATATAGTATATTAACCGGATTAATACAAAATAATAATATATACAAATATAATTAATTTAATTCAATATAATTATTTAAAAAATAAATTATTTACTAAAAAAAAATTTAGGCCACTTTTGGCGACTAAAGTCAGTTTTAGTCGGCAAAACCCCTACTTTTAGCTACTAATTTTTTTTAGTAGCCAAAAACAGCCACTTTTGGCGACTAAATCAGTTTTAGTCGGCAAAACCCCTCCTTTTAGCTACTAATTTTTTTTAATAGCCAAAAACAGCACTTTTGGCGACTAAAGTTAGGTTTAGTCGGCAAAACCCCTCCTTTCAGCTACTAATTTTTTTTTAGTAGCCAAAAATAGCACTTTTGGCGACTGAAGTCAGGTTTAGTCGGCAAAACCCCTCCTTTTAGCTACTAATTTTTTTTAGTAGCCAAAAATCTGCACTTTTGGCGACTAAACTGAATTTTAGTCGCCAAAACCCCTACTTTTGGCTACGAAATTGATTTTAGTCGCCAATAACTATGTATTTGGCTACTAAACTGTTTTAGTCGCCAAAAGTGTTCACTTTTGGCGACTAATTCCATTTTAGTCGCCGATTGTCCTACTTTCAGCGACGAAAATTCATTTTTTAGTCGCCAAAGCTGGATTTTCTTGTAGTGACTATAGAGTCCCAATCAATTTATAAATTAAGAATAAAAAGATAAATAAAATAAAATATAAATATTATAATATAAAAGAATTGACAATTTTACTTTTCTATACTTTTCTATCTCTATGACTACCAAATTAATGATGAAAAAGGATTAAATATTATGTGAATTAAAATTAAAAAAATAATAATATAATTATGTTAAACTAATGAGATTTATTAGGATAAATTATAATTATAGTCTCTAAAGTTTTACACTTTTTTCGTTTTACTCCCTAAAATTTCAATTTTGTCAATTAAGTCCTTAAAGTATTAAATTCAAATCAATTTAGTCGTGAAGACAATATAAATAAAACATAATCCCAAAGGTTATATAAAATTGTTATAAAACCTGAATTTTAATTTATTGTTAACTTAATTATTCTCCGCAATTGTGTTATAGAACACTACAAGAAAATGAGCTATTTGAGTCCCATTATTTGTGACAGAAACATTTGCTGACTCAAAAATGTATTATTAGCGTCGGCAAAGTAGGACCGTCTCAAAAAAAATTTATTTAGTGTTATTATTTGAGTCGGCAGACTATGCCGTCACAAAAAAAATTTATTTGCGTCGGCCAAATTTTTACCGTCTCAAGAAAAAATTATTTAATTTTTTTTTTAATTTTTTTGGCTCCAAAAATTGCTTCGCGCGCCTTGTTTCGCGCCATTTCAGGTCACGTTTGCGACGGTCATATGTGCCGTCACAAAAAGTAATTGAAAAAAATTAAAACGACATAGTTTTTAAACCTGATATATATACCTTCCTCTTTATTTTTTTATTCTTTTCTCTTTTTGCCCTAAAGTCTTGGTTCATCACTAAACAGAAACTTGATTCTCCTCTCTACCTGCACTGCACCGCTGATTCTCCTCTCTACCGGCACTGCCGATTCTCCATCTCCACCGGCAATACCGACTCTCCTCCCCTCCACCAACACCGCCGACTCTCCTCTTGCGGGTAAGTGCTCTCTCTCTCTCTCTCTCTCCGTATATATATATATATATATATATATATATATATATATATATCAGTCTCTAAGAATTGAAATAGTAGATGATTTGAGTGTTCGATTTGTGTTCTTTCACCCCTTGTTAATTCTGAGCTTTCTCTGGAATCAAACTGGGAAAAAATGGTGTACGCATTTGTAATCTTTCGGCCCTGTTCTTTCACCGAATGGGTTTGGCTTGATATGTACCCAAAAAATGTTCTCTGTTTTTGAGCTTTCTATATATGAGGGATTAATGGTTGGTCAATTGGTCTAAGTAATAGGAAGAAATTTGAAAAGAAAGCCAATTTACCTTGGATGTCCCATGGTTCAATTCTGTAGAGATCAATGTCGACAATGACATCTAAATCAATTTTCAATGAGTTAAACTTCATCTGATCAAACATTACACCAAGTACAGACCCTATTTTTTGCTATGAATGTCAAGTCACCAATATAATCTGAAGTGGGGTCAATTTATGCGATGGTGTGATGGTGGTTGAGTTACTTGGGAAGATGGTGAGATGTATGGATGGAAAATGGGTGGGTTTGGGCTGAGTATATATGAGTTGTGGGTGAGAAGAGCCAGCTCAAAACTGCCCAATTAACTAGTGGGTTAGAAACCTCAGGGTAGAACAGTGTAATTTACCCAATCTTTCACAGTTCAACAACAAAAATCATGAGTCCATAATGAAGAAAAAGCTAATGTAAGCAGTCCATCCCATACATAGGCAATCTTTGCAAACAAATATGTTTTCTAACAAACCCAAATAATGAGTGCAATCACTTGCAAAAAATCATTTTTTTCTATCACCAGTCTATTGGGTCAACTAACTCTCCTTACTACTATGATATGAAGTTAGCAAATTTAAGGCCAACTGTATGACTGAAGGTAAATTTGCATTTCTGTCACAGCCAAATTATCAAGCGATAAGTATTTTGAAAGGTTAATCTTCAGAAAAGGCATCTTCGAAGGTATTTATTTTGACATCCTAAACTATTCGACTACTTATCAAAACAAATCTAATTATAATTGTATTTTAATCTAGTTGTTATCAAAAATTAATGTCGACTATGACATCTAAATCAATTTTCAATGAGTTAATCTTTCACTTGAGATAATATCCCATGAGTTCTTCCTCCGTTAGGTGAAATCTAAAGCCAGGAGGGACACATGATTCCATCTCCATTGATTTTTCTACTAAAGTACAAGACAAATATATTAGTGAGACAGAGAGAGAGAAAAAAATATATATATATGTTACACATACAGAAAATATATATATATATATATATATATGCAGTTAAATTTAAACTTGATCATTTTAAAATAAATGACTACTTTAATAATAAAACTATCACCATCATATATATGATATATCATTCTGGTGAAGAATTTATATAAAAAAATTGTAAGAATATAATTTTTGTTTTCATTGCTAATGTCTCATTATAATAATTAACAAATTCATCCTTGTGATTTTTTTTTTTAATTTTATATTTTAGATCAACTCATGCTTGAGTTTTTTTTACCCTAACACCACAAGAGAACTTCAGAAGGCAAGACATGTTTGTTTTGTATACAATGATCATGAATAGTGATGTACATTGTTGAACATGAGGTCATGATGATCTGTACCCATCAAATGGTCCTATATGTGTGATTCAACTGTGGTTGTCATTGAAGAAATGGCAGACCAACTAGGGTACCCACCAAACAAGACAGATATATTATATGGCCTAAACATGGCCATTTGCCTCATTGAAAGTACTTATAGGCAAGTTTATTGAATAGAGCCGAAAAGATTGACTTACATAGACACAAGCATGCTTAATATATGAATATGTATTCCCTTTGAGTGCAGTCCACTCCATTGCTCATGCTGGTGGAAAATGTTTTCACACCAACCCTTAGAACTCAACTTCGTGAGTAGATATTTATTCAAAGAAAATAACTTGCTACTAGTGTTAAACAATTACTACTCTGTCACTCTCACTCTCACTCTCACTCTCTTTAATGTAACTTCCTATCCTACTAGTGTTAAACGCATACTCTCTCTCTCTCTCTCTCTCTCTCCATATATATGAATACATATTTGCGTATGCTATTTAAATAAATAAATAATTTATTATATATTGTGTGCCATTCAAATGATAAAAATATTATTCCTTAGACTTAAGGTCTTAAATTTTAATCCTCATACCCTCAGACATTAAGGGAAACCTTTTTATTTTATTTTATTAGTTAGAGAAATGAGACATTTGACATAAATAAATATATATACATATAGTATAGATATGTGGGCTTGAACAAATATTTAGTATAATATTGATATCATAGTGTTATTAATCAATAACCGATCGAATTGAATAGACATAAACAAGTGATAATCTCAAACTCATTTATGAACTCTGAAACATTATTCATTGATTATCCATATACTATATATGAATCAGTTCAAAACCAAGAAATGGCTCTACAAAATATATATATATATATATATAGACTAACCAGAAACTCCAACCTTGCCTTGTTCTTGCACTGTCCTCAGAGAGAGAGAGAGAGAGAGTTTGGGAGAAATTTCTTTCTAGTTTCTTCTCATGGCTAGTTCGATAAAGTGGAACCCTATATAATTCCATAGCTATGTACAAGATTCATCTTTAATTTCCAATAGAATATAGTCTATATTTGTTGCAAATATACTTTTTTATCGGCAAAGAGAAAATATATTTTTCTGTGTCGAAGGTGCCAAGGATGGTGCTGAAGGAATTTCCCAATTAATTTCACGATTTATTTTTTTGTCCTTGGCAGAGTCTTATGCATAACTTCTAATGGTTTATTGTAGTTATACACATGTTCTAACTTCATAATTTAGGAATGCATAAATATATATTGTAGTTTGTAGCTCACTGTTTTAAATTGTAAACCTTTAGTAATTAATGTGATGTGATTTTCACAGGCAAAGTTAAGAAAAGTGGGACGATGGATAAAAGTTGGATTGATTTAGGAACTAGGATGTCAAGGGAGTACTTGGATGGGATTGATACATTCCTAAAGTTTGCATACACTAATAGGACTGAAGGTTCATATATTAGTTGTCCTTGTAGGAATTGTGAGAATCGCTATAATTTTTCACGAGAAGTTGTGAAGGATCATCTTTACAGCAATGGCTTCTTTAAGAAGTATAAAAATTGGACTAATCATGGTGAAGCATATGTTCCTTTGCATGGTAATGAGGATATGGAAACGTTGGTGGATTCAAATGTTAGGGATGATATGATTGGAATGCTAAACGATACTCTAAGAAATCCACATGTACATGTAAATGTTGAGGATGATGATCTAAGTACAAATGAGGCTTGCATGGGTCCAAATGAAGAAACTATAAAGTATTTCAAACTTTTACAAGATGCACAAAGTGAACTGTATCCAAGCTGTAAGAAGTTCACATCATTGTCGTTCATTGTTAGACTTTTGCATGTGAAGGTGCTCAATAAATGGACAGACAAATCTGTTGACATGCTACTTGAGTTATTGAATGAGGCTTTTCCTGAAGGTGTGAAACTTCCAAGTTCATACTATGAGGCTCAGAAAGTAACTGAGGATTTGGGCTTCACATATGAGACTTGGGATGCATGCCCCAATAGTTGTATGTTGTTCCGAAATGATCATGCAAGTCTTGATGAATGTGTTGTTTGCAAGAGTTGTAGATGGAAATCGAATGATGGTAAAAGACATGGTAAACGTAAAGCTGCAAAACAAATGAGATATTTTCCTTTGAAGCCAAGGTTGCAAAGATTGTTTATGTCATCCAAAACGGCAAAGCTCATGAGATGGCATCAAGAGGAACGAATTGATGATAGTGTGTTAAGGCATCCTGCTGACTCCCTTGCATGGAAAGATTTTGATCGACAAAATAGCGTCTTTGCTAGTGATAGTCGAAGTGTAAGGCTTGGGTTAGCATCTGATGGATTCAATCCATTCAGATCAATGCACATAGTTCATAGCACTTGGCCGGTCGTGTTAATTCCTTACAACTTACCCCCATGGATGTGCATGAAGCAACCATTTTTCATTTTGTCTGTACTTATCGATGGCCCAAAAGGACCTGGGGACAAGATTGATGTATATTTACAACCATTAATTGAGGAGTTGAAGGAATTGTGGAATGAAGGAGTTGCCACATTTGATGCATTAACCAATCAAATGTTTCAAATGCATGCAGCTTTGCTATGGACAATTAATGATTTCCCAGCTTATGCCAATTAATAATGGAACATTTGCCTATACATTTAGCTGATGAAGCTTTGATTGGTGGAGCAGTGCAATTCAGGTGGATGTATCCAATTGAAAGGTTTCTCCTTACGTTGAAGCAGTATGTGCGTAACCGAGCTTATCCAGAAGGTTCAATTGCTAAAGGTTACTTGATGGAAGAGTGCATGGAATTTTGTGCACGGTATTTGGATGATGTTGAAACTAGAAGTAACCGACCGGTGAGGAACTACGATGGTGGTGATAACATGGGTCGTGCTATTGGGGAGAGCACTATATTTTATCTTGATAATAATGCATGGACACAAGCTCATCGATATATCTTATTCAATACAAGTTCAGTTGGTCCATTTATAATGTAAGTTGCATCATCCATTATTATTATTCCCTCTCTTTCTCCTTTCTCCTTCCCTTCCTTTCCCTATGAAACAAGGAAATTATCTAACATATCTTTCAATTTACATAGCAAGCACCTTGAATTCCTCAAAAGCAAAATGCCACGTGCAGATGATCATCAAATTCAACGTGAACATTTTCAAACATTCCACACTTGGTTTGTGGATCACGTATGTATATTTAAATATATCATCTATATTACATAGTGTTTATTTATATTAACATTTTTTTATTTATATTGAATTTTGATTATTTTTTTAATAGGTCCAAACTTTACGAGTGACAAATGCCACAATTTCTGAACAAATCAATACATTGGCAAATGGTCCTACTAACTTGGCAAGGAGATTTAATGGCTATATTATCAATGGTTGTCGATTTCGTATCAACACCATTGATAACAATCGAACAACTCAAAATAGTGGTGTTTGTTTGAAGGCAAATACAATGAGTTATGCTAGCCGGAAGGACAAAAATCCTCGTGTGGGAGCTGTTTATTATTACGGACGATTGATTGACATTATCGAAGTCCGGTACAGTAATGACACAAAATATGTGTTGTTTAAGTGTGATTGGATTGACAATGTTCGTGGGATGAAAGAAGATGTCTTTAAATTCAAGTTGGTCAACTTTAAGCACTTGTTGTATCGAGATGACCATCAAAATCATGAGCCTTTCATCTTGGCATCCCAAGCAGAGCAAGTTTGGTATGTCCCAGACCCTTTGGAACCAGATTGGAATGTTGTTGTGAAGATGTCTCAAAGAGGATTATTTGGTATGCAATCTAATGATCCTCAAGCTGAGCCTTATATGGATCAACAATTGGAAGAAAATGTTATGCTCCGGGATGAAGAAGTGGGCTGGGTGAGGGAAGGAACAGAAGGAGAGACATTTGATGTGTAATGAATATTTGTAGTTGTATGATGATCTGAAAGTACTCTTTTTTTGTAATAATTATTTCTATTATCAATCCAATTAGTAATGCATTACAACTTGAGAATCTATTACTTTATGTTTCTTTATAGGTACTTGTATATTGTATTATCAATATATGAGTTCTGGTTCGCTAGGTGGACTACTATAGCTCTGCTGGTTTTGCTGTGTTGTTTTGCCATTACAGGTGTTGTTTTGCTTTTATTTGTTTTCTAGTTTGTTAGGTTTCATGAGGTATGCCTTTTGTACATCTGTATATTTTCTTGTCCCATTTTATAACTTACTTACCGAACAAAAATATATAATTTCAGGTACTTATGGGAAAAAGAAAATATGTTGCTACTACTATGGGTGATGCATTATTACAGATGCATGAAAATGATTCAGATGGCATTGAAACCTCTCAATCATCACATACGTCTGTGTGTCGACCAAGAGATGTGACACCATCATTGGAGCTACAACCGCAAAGAAGTCAACCATCACTAGTGCCCACTGTTGTATTAGAGTCACGTGACTCCGGTATATATTTTTTGTCTTATGATATGTTTTGTATTAAATTTTTTTTTAAATAAATTTTTTATTTCAGGTCCTTCTTCACGGAGGCATGGTCGTGGTCGTGCTAAGGGAATCAAGGAATGGGGTACAGGAGCAAAGCTAAATGTAGAATTTAATGCCATGTTCCAGCCACTTAATAAACTAGGACGGTCATTTAAGGGGCAGTTGGGTCAGATTGTGCGCAATCCACACCGAGTTCCTCTAACTTATCTTAGTTGGGGCTCAGTACCTGAAGATATTGTGGAAGGCATTTGGAAGGAGGTTCAGGTATAAATTTATTTGTTTGTACATTCCATTTGTCTTGTTTATAATGCTTAATAATTTTATTTCAAATGTCTTATACATTTATAATGTTTGCTATTTTATTTTCACTGTATTAATTATAATGTTTGCTAATCTTATTTCCATTACGTTGTGTTGTGTAGGATAACTTGTTATATGCTCCAGAAGGGTTGAAGCAAGTGGTCATAGACTCATGTAACAAATTATGGAAGGATCACAAACATAAGACTAAGACCAATCACTACAAGCCTTTGAAAGATGATCCAAATATCAATGAAAAAGTGCCTTTGGACATTTTGCCAGAACAATGGAGGGTGATGGTGGAGTATTGGAGTAGTAAAGATGCAATGGTATACAAATATATTCATGTATCTCTTGTATGACATTTAATTAATAGTTTTGTAAAATGTGAATGCTTTACTTTTACAGAAGATTGCTAACCGTAATTCTAAAAATCGGGAGCTGCGTGGTCCAGTGCATAGGACCGGGAGAACACCCTTTGCCGATATACGACATAAGGTAATGATTTGTATTAACAATTATATAAAAATTAACAAAATGCTAACTCTTATCTGTTTGGAAATTTTAGATGATGACTGATGGAGAGAGCACTAACAAAATGAGTGTCTTCATGAAGACACGCACGATAACTGATCCAGATGTGAAATTATTTTTGGTATGGGCCTTTGCATATTGGTTTAATATTTTTTTTAACTGTGCTATTTGTATACTAATATCTTTAAATTTTAGGATGAGTATAATGAGCAACTCTCAATGATAGACGAGCCCCTCAGGACAGAAGAGGTACAAGATAAGATTTTCCATAACCTAGTAGGAAAGGATGGACACGGATATTGCAAGACTTATGGGATAGGTGTGCCTCGAAGTGCAGTGTACAAAAAAGATGTCAGTTCATCACAAGCATCCTCATCATCGACTGTTGAGGAGATCACTCAACAAGTACGCCAAACAGTTAGTGAAGAGATCGAGCAAAGGCTGACGGTTGAGATTGAGCAAAGGCTGACGGTTGAGATTGAGCAAAGGGTCACTGAGAAGTTGATGGTAGAGTTCGAGCAAGTTAGAGCTTGGATGGACTTCATAAGGTCCCAAGGTGGCGTAAGTGGTATACAGGTGGAGTAAAAATGACTAACTGAATAACTTGGGCAATTTGTTTGTTTTTCTTTTCTTTTCTTTTATTTCTATGTATCATATTTAATAAAATGGTATTGGTGTTGGTTATATAGCTTCCAAATGCCTCTAGTGGACGTCAACAAGTCAGGAAGTCTGTAGGAGATCATGATAGTCAAGATGATGAGTTGTTGGGTTCTCCTGTGCAGGTATCTCTATTACATACGTAGCATCTTGTATTACATTTTGAAAGTGAAATGAAATGGATTGGTTATTCCTTAGCTTCCTTGTGGAATGACCATTCCCTTACATTGGTGGATGATGATTCCATCTTCTGTGCATTTTTAAATCATTTTTTTAGTGAATCAAATTAGAGAATGGACATTCTGATGGAATTATAATTCCATTCCAGATTTTCGGAATGGATTCTGAAAAATCCCGCAAGCAGACTTGAAATCTACAAGCTTTTGGGCTTGAAACCAAATCCTAAGAACTAGCAAAGTAAGGGTACAATACCAAAGTCCAAAATTTCAATTTTTAGCTTTGGGGCCGGAAAACAAACTCTAAGAAGTAGCAAAATAAACCTACAACAAAATACCAAAATCTAGATATTCACTTTCTCAAAAAATTCCTATAAAAGTGTGATTATAGGCCTATATATAAGTAGCTGAGGACGTTACTAATGAAGTATCTTGAAATAGAAAAAATTCAAAAATAATAAGAAGATGACAAAAGGCAATCATGCAGCCACTTAAAACAAACTAGTGACATATGGCTTTCATGCAACAATCAAATGATAAGCAACACATGACTTTACACACAACCACCTATGAATAGGTGTCCTACATGCAATGATGCAATCACTACATCAAGAAGTAGGCGACAAACTGCTTACAAGCAACCCCTCGATGATAAGATGCTCACAAATAACTTACAAGCACCCTCCTCCCAAGGATGCTACCATAAAACTAAGAAAACTAACAAATATACCTAATTATACAACTTAATTAGTTAATAAAAAAATATATAAAAAAAAAGAAAGAAAAGAAACAGAAACCAGCACATTGAGATCATTTTTCTTTCCTTTTTAGAAAGTAGAGTAGATCACTTCTCCCACCAAAAATCACTTAAGACTATCTCTAATATAACCCTTACTAAGTAATGCCTACCTATAGCTGCAAATTTAATTCAATACGTTCCGTAGGATTCATACGATAATATGTGGAGTCATATACAATCTGAAGAACTCATCCCTTAAGTAGACTTCTTTTCTGTCTTCATAGACTCTCCCTTTGTCATAAAAATTCTCCTTGGGTGGTGTGCCTAAGAGGAAGTCCTATGTTTTGAACTCTTAGCCTTCTTGGTGCCTTTAAATTACATTCTAAACATCAACGAAAAGAAAAATCCAAATGTTCCATAGTTTGTAGAGACTAACAAGCTAAGACTACTCTGTCATTAACTAAATACAAGCATATATATAAAAATTGACCAAATTGACCCATGACTTGAAATCTACAAGCTTTTGGGCTTGAAAGTGAAATGAAATGGATTGGTTATTCCTTAGCTTCCTTATGGAATGACCATTCCCTTACATTGGTGGATGATGATTCCATCTTCTGTGCATTTTTAAATCATTTTTTTAGTGAATCAAATTTTAATTCATGAAATAACTGGTTACCACTTGTTTGACCATTATGCCAATTGTATCCTTTTCCCGCAAATTTCTGAATTTCAGCATGTGTCTACCATATTATATCTGTTCTTGCTTTTGGGCTGAATGTAAAGCTTGAACTACAAATTTGCTTGTGTTACCAATTTGCCTCTCAGAAAATGATATAATGAATATTGCATCTGCTCTTATTAGCTTGAATTATGATTTTGTTCTTCATTTTTATCCTGATCATTTTTGCATCCATTTGGCTTGTGGTCTGGATTAGCAGTATGTAATTAAGGTTGTAAACGAGCCCAGTCAAGTCAAATAGTAGGCTGGTCAATCGTGATTTGAAAACTTGACGATCTTTAAAATATGTTCAAGCTTGGCTTGTTTTCCTTTCAAGCTGATGTCTAACAAGCTTCAATCAAACCGATCATGCAAGCTCGAGTAGCTTATTTTTATTTTTATTTTTATTTTTATTTTTATCGTGGATTGTTCAGACTTGCTTGAAAATTTAACGAGTTTTAAAATGTATTCAAGTTTGGCTTGTTTTACATAACGAGTTTATCTCAAATGAGATTTTAATATGCAGAACTCGAGGAGTTGGGTTTGTTTTACAACCCCTTTATGTGATAAAGCTGTGTTCATCTGTCCTAATTCAATTTTTAATTTCTTTGTTGTTAGAACTCTATTTCATGTATTGGAAAACTTTTACCTTGTAGTTGCTCATGATATTCGCCGATCGTTTATTAACCTTTATTTGATTATATATGATCAAAATTCACTAAGCTTGCTAAGAGTTCAATAAATAACTAATTAATAACTAATTGTAGATTTTGTTGTACAGAATCCATGTAAGATGAACCATCCCATTCTAGTTTTCCATGATTTCAATACTCATCCAATTTGGTTCAAGAGCACACCTAGTTTTCCATCACATTCTAAATAAGGTTCAAGAGCACACCTAGTTTTCCATCACTTCAATGTCCCAATTGCCTTCACTGTCCAGCACTGAGCTAGACAATTTGATTACATTTAGTGAGGCCTAATAGTACTAGCTAGGGAGTGTTCTGCTAAAATTGAGTTTATGACTTGGTGAAGCTATATATATATTATATAACCTAATATTTGATTTAATTTGTTTTTGTTTTGGTTTTTGTTTTCAGGTTTTGCATGAAGACTGATGGATGAATTAATGGTGGCATGGAAGTTAATTTTATTTTTGGACATATTATATTATGGTTTGAGATGTCAAGCTTTTTGTACTTAATATTTATAACATATTGCTACCATACTATTTGTATGATGTAACAAATTTTTTGTTAATATTTTGATGTCAATGAAGCTGATGATGACTGAATTTGTATAAACATTTTTGGTTTTTGAATGAATGAATTAATGAATGTCTATTGATTGAATGCATTTTTTTTATTAGATTTCAACGAACATAATACAGGTATTAATTACAAAAAAGAAATGACTTTTTTATGAATTTTTTTTTTTTTTTTTTTTTTTTTTTTTTTTTGTGACGGCAACTAACAGTCTCAAAAAAGTTATGTAATGTACAGGTGTTTTTTTTAGAGTCGGCACATTGCCGACGCAAAAAAAGCTATAGCGACGGTAATGTACCGACATAAATAATAATATTAGATTTTTTGGTCTTTTTTGCGACGGCAGGATACCGTCTCAATTAATACACTTTGCCGTCACAAATATTCTGTGACGGCACAGTTGCCGACTCAAAAAGTTTTAGCGACCCACGTACTCTCGTCCCTCACCATGCCGTCGAAAGGCCGTCACAAAAACATTTTTGCGACGGTAACCTGCCGACTCAAAAAATATGTTCTCTAGTAGTGGAATTGATATCAGAGTTTGGTTTCTTAGTTTTGCTACATGAGCATTAGATACATTGAAGAATTTGAATAAGACAATTTAAATAATAGTATTACACTATAAATAATTATTGAACAAAATAATATTATAATCAGGCTATTTAAAGAGCCTGACGAAAATCTTAAAGAAAATCAAATTGAAATTATACATAAAGTTCAACATCTAGTATTGGATGAAAGGTCACCCGTTAGCTCTTGTAGAAGATAATACAAATAATTATTCTTATTTTTATAGGGGAACTCTCCAAGTGAATCTTTTCAATTATTACCACCAAAAAAAAAAAAAAGGATCTAAGTAATTATAGTTTAGAAGAATTATAAATAATGGTGAAACAAGAAAAAGAATATAAAATAATATCAGAAATAGCCAAAAAATCAGATGAAATGGATAATTGCGTATTACAAGAAATAAATAACAGCGGGAAAAAAAGAAAAAGAAAATGACCTATATAAGCAATTAGAATTAATTAGTCTATGAGAAATATATCAATTATAAAAACACATGTCTAGAAGATACATTAAGTTGACAATAAATTAAAATTTGGGCCTAATCACAATTTTATATAACTTTTAGGCTTATGTTCTATTTTTATATTGTCCTCAAGACTAAGGTCTTGTTTGGAAACATATTTTTTTAGTAATTTTTTGACTTTTTGGTTAAAATATGATGTAAAAAAAATTAGTATATTTGGGATGACTTTTTGATTTTTTACAAAAAGATGTGCAAAAGGTAGAAAGAAAATAAAATCTTTGACTTTTTTATATAAGTTGTTGGCTTTTTATTTTTTTAGTGACTTTTTGACTTTTAAACTAAAAAGTAATGTTACCAAACGAGACCTAAATTGATTCGAATTTAACAATTTAGATATTTAACTGACAAAATTAAAACTTTAGAAAATTAAACAAAAAAGGGGTTACACTTTAAGGATTATAATTATAATTTATCCAATTTGTTATATATTGTTAAACCCCATGAGAGTTCAGTGTAATGTACTCTTAAATCAATGATAATATCTTTTCACTACATTAATAAATTAAAAATTTTAAATACACATAATCCAATTAATAGACACAATCCTCTCTCACAGGAGTTATCAGATTTTGTACCCGTAAAATAATTGAAAACAAAGAAGCAGCTTTTTTTCTCACTATTTTTAGTTATTTTCCTCGGCAGAAAACGCCGATACAGTTGAAAAACCGATGAACGTGGTTGGAAAGAAACATGACCTGTTATCACATTGATCACTTGAAGAAACAAAAACAAAACCCAGAAATTTTTGAGAAGTATCAAGAAGCAAAACACAATGGCACCAAAAAAAGACCATGAATATAATCGAAAGCATACCTGACCTTAAAAAGAGATGAGGTTTTTCTCATTCCAAATGCCTTCTCCCTCAAGAATTAATGGAGAACTTGGCGTCCTTAGCTTTGTATTTATAGTTTGCAAACACTTTTTTTTGTTTTTGCAGGGCCAATTGATTTCAATTGTCAGCATTTTTTTTATGGCAAATATACACATGAGAGACCTATGTCATATTTTTAGGAAAAAAATTATAAAGTTGATCAATTAAGTGACTTAATCTCAACTAATTTAGTGATCATTTAAAAATCTAAGAATTTAAAAATCAAAATTAAATTAATTAAAAATATAGAAACCAAATGACACAAGTAGCAAAATACAAAGACTACTAACATACTTTGCCTCCTTTTTTTCTTTTGAAATTGACTTTTGTTGAGGTTTTGAATAATTGCAAGAATCTTCTTATAATTTCAATAATTACATAAATTTCATTTATAGTTGAAATTGTTATAAAGTATAACACTGCAGTGGTGTTAGTGTAAATTAATTATATATTAATGAAAAGATTTATAATTTTAATTATTAATATTTGTAATATTTTTTTATTTTTTATAACTAATTTTTTCTATCCCACTGCATTGCTACTTTCCCAAACTATTATTAAGATTTCTCTTTCCATTATCTTAACTTCAAAAAAAAGTTAAATTTTATAATGAAATAATAAAATTTCTCTTCCTTATTTATGGAATGGGTTATTTTAATGGTTTTTTTCACTAAGCCTTTTTCAATTTTAGTGATTTTTTTAAAAATAAAAACTTAAGAAATTTTACACTTTCAAAAACACCCTTTCTTTTACACTTTCAAAAAAATTCAAGAAACTTTACACTTTTTTTTTGGATACTTGTTAGTCACAGCTAACTAACAAATAAGGAAAAATACATGCAGGTTAAAAAAATAAATAAATAAATAAAAATAAAATTACCGATACATGAAAGAATACAAGTAACATTGGCACCTTTACAATCTTTTATTTACATTCCATCACAAACACACTTAGAGCTCATTTGGGATGTGGATTAACTTTTTAGCTTTTTAATTTTTGTAGCTTGAGGCTAAAAAACCTCATTTAGGATAGGCTTTTTGGCCTTTTGACTTTTTTGATTTTTGTAAAAGAAAAAATGAAATGATTATGAATTAAATGTGACATTTGGGGGTAATTCTATTTACACACCATCATTATTCTCAATACACATTATTGTCCAATTTTTTTAATTACCAATGTGTCCTTGAATGAAATTATCATATTGGATAAAAACCCTAAAATCAAATCCACCAGTAGACCCCTCATTCGACGACACCATCAACCAACCACCACTGGCACCTTTCCCAGCCCGTCGCACCAACTCCTCCTTTGCCGGCAACTCTCAATCTCCTCTTTGTCGCATCTCTTTTTCTCTCTCTCTCTCTCTCTCTCTCTCTCTCTCTCTCTCTCTTCTTCTTCTTCCAACCTTCATCTTTCGCACTTCCCTTCTACACCGTTGCCGCTGCAACTCGCACTTTCGTCTGAGATTTGAAAACTCGAGGTCTCTCTCTCTCTCTCTCTCTCTCTCTCTCTCTCTCTCTCTCTCTCATGCGGTGGACAAGAGTTGGGTTGCGATAGAAGGGGTGAGGAGATGAATCGTGATGACGATGGGGAAGTGGGTTATTCGTGATGGTGGAGTTGCGATTGTCTTTGTGGCTGGGGATGGCGGTTGTAGTTAGGGATCAAGAGACAGGCGTTGGCAGTAGTGAAGAGGATGATGGCGATGAACAGTAGGGCTAAAAGAAAAGTCAACAACAGAGAGTAGAAGTGGTGATGGAGATTCATCGGAAGGAGATGAGGCTTAAGGGGGTTGTCGGAAGTGATAAGCTAAGAAGGGGTGGCGGTCAGCGCTCGGTGGTGCTAGAAGGGTAGGCGGCTGAAGAGAGAGTGGTGGCCGGAGGTGATGGTTAAGGTTAGTAGGGTTTGGGATGGAGAGTTAAAGAAGATAAGGGTAACTTAGGGTTTTTGAAAATGGATGGTGTGAAGTAAGAAGAAATCAAAAAATGAAAAATATGTGGTATGCATTGAGAAAATGATGTGTACTAAAAGATTTGTTGGTGTGTAAATAGAATCACTCGACATTTTATTTTATTTGACTAAAATAGTCAAATTTATCCTATATATGGGTGTTTGAGAAGTTGCTATTTTATTGGTTATTTTAGTAGGTTAAAATTTTTGTGTTTGGGAAGATAGTTGGATTTTTTTATAATTAGAAATGATATTTGTGAGAGAAAAAATGAAATAATTATGAATTTGATATAATAATTTTTTTATTAATTATTTTAATTTATTTTATCTTTCGACCCTGCTACGTAGCTCGAAACTCGGAGGCCCGAATTTGGCTCGACACTAAAACGACGTCGTTTTGGTGTCTTTTTTTTTTCTTTTTTTTTCTTTTTTCCTGTGTTTTTGTTGCAAAAGGAAGAAGAAAAAGAAGGGAGAAGAAGAAGAAGGGTGGAGAAGAAGAAGAATGGTGGGTCTACAGATCGGGAGGAGGGGGAAGGAGGAGGAAGAAGGAGAAGTGGAGGGGAGGGGGCCATAAAAATCGGGCTGGAAGAGGAGGTGGGGCTGCGCAGGGCTGCGACAGAGGAGGAAGAAGAAGGACTGGAGGGGAGCTGCGACGACGACAGGGAGCTACGACGACCTCTCCTCTCTCTTTCTCCCTCCTCCTCCTCCTCTTCCCCTCTCTTCTCTTTCGAGCCATTTTTCAAGTCAATTTCTCGAACTACCAATTTTTTTCCTTTATCTTTTTATAAATTTTAATCTAAAAACTAAAAAGTAGTCTTTGCCAAACATCCCCCATAATAACTATTTTAGTCAAATATGTATCCCAAAACGGAGCCTTACACACTATTTTAGTCAAATGTGTACCCCACAACGGAGCCTTACACATGTAATCCTTATCCCCTTCTCTCACATGCTGTAGTTGCGCCAGCAAACAATGAGACAGATGCTCCAATGATGGTGTTAGTGTATTTGCTAAAGTGATTAGACACTGTGCTAGCTGTACAGCGGGGACAGAAGATGTAAACCAATGTCAGGCTTTGTTGGGGAAGTAAGTTGATGTTGTGGGTTTTTTTTACCATTTTAATTTGGAATTAAAAATTTTTATTTGAAAAGAGTTTTTTGATTTTTTAAAATTTTTATGAGAAAAAAAATATAATAATTATGAATTAAATGTGATATTTTACTTTATTAGATCAAAAAGCTTATTTTATTTTTTTGTGACTAAAATAATCTTAAACCCAACCCATCTTTCCAAATAAAGGCTTAGGCATATTAAATTTTTTATCAAATAAATAATCAAATGTCTTGTATAAATATGAGATCCGTAATTTTGTAGATCTCACACTTATGTGAGATATTTAATTATTTATTTAATAAAAAATTTAGAACTTATAATATTTTTTGGGGGATGCACCAATAAATCCCAAATTAATAACTTATACACTGTTTAGTCCTAAAAGTTTTCTTATAGACTGAAAGGTCCCATTACAATGTTTCAAATATCAGATTAATGTTTCGAACATTAGATTTCAAACATCTAATGTTCATCAGATTTCAATAATGTTTGAAATTATAGGATGAATATTTCAAACATTAGATTTCACACATCTAATGTTCATCAGATTTCAATAAATTTTGAAATTATAGAATGAAATATCAGATTCATGTACATCATGAACATCATGATGATGTATAAATGAGACTAAATGGAGCATAAGAAAATTTTTAGGACTAAATGGTTCAATTTTTCAGAAACTAGGATTTATGGGTAAATTTTCCTATTTTGTAACCTTAAATTAATAGAAATTTTTTGAAAATTACAAAGGAATGAGAAATTGATCGTCATTTACCATTTTATCCTTAACTCTCAAATCTCTGACATCTCACATCACAGACTCCCCTCCCCCCAAGTTCGGATCGTCTGCCGTGGTTACCTGCGGCGCTTCCTGCGGTGGTCCAAAACGACGTCGTTTTGGACCTTTTTTTTTTGTTCTCTTTCTTTCTTCTTTCTTCTTCCTTCTTCTTTTGCTGTTGACCCTCTTTTTCACTTTATCTCACAAGGAGCCAAAACATCACAGAGCTCGGCTCAAACTCTACCCCTCCATCTTTGTCATACTGCGATTCTTTGGCTGCCGGCTTCTCCATTGACGAAATCTTCAGTACACGACATCTGCACCGCGTGCATCGATCACCTTAGATTTGAGATCGTATATATATATATATATATATATATGTGTGTGTGATATACATGGTGCATACAAATCAAAACCTCTCTCTCTCTCCTCCTCCACAGTTGTTTCGAAGTTGTTCAGGATGTTCGAACTTCCTCCGATCTGCTCCAATGGTCTCAGATCTGTTCCGATCGGCATCGCCGTGAAGAGATCGGCCTCCGACAAGTCTTCTCTTTCTTAGGCTCATTTCTGTACTCCATTAATCAAGTCCTCAAAGTCTTCTCAATTAATCAAAACCATTTTCTCAGAACTGTTAAAAGTCTTCTCTTTTTTTGTTTTTTGTTTTTTTGGGTTAAGGTTACAGTGACTGGTCTTGATTAAAGTTCTGTGGTGTGTTTTGGCTCATTGTGAAGTGAAAGTGATGAAGTGAGAAAGAGGGTGAACAGCAAAAGAAGAAGAAGGAAGAAAAAAAAAAAAAAAAGGGTCTAAAACGATGTCGTTTTGGACCGCCACAAGAAGCGCCGTAGATAACCACGGCAGACGATCCAGACTCCCCCTCTCTCTCTCTCTCTCTCTCTCTCTCTCTCTCTCTCTCTTCAGATTACACATCACATCACTCATCTCACATTTTTTTAATTAAAAAACAAAACATATTTTATTTTAAAAAGACAATTAAAAGTTAATTTTTTAAATTTTTTTTAATTTTTAAAATTTTTTTGATATAAAAGATAATATAATCTAAAATAAATTAAAAATTGATTTTTGACTTTTTTTTTAAATATTTCCAAATGGCCCCTTTATTTTATTCTATTTTAATAAAATACATAAATTTTTAATGTATAAATTTAATTTTCATAAAATTAATATTATTCAAAAAAATATCAATGAAATCTTTAAAATGAGACTAATATTTAACATACTTAATAAAAATTTAAATTAGCAATTCAAAAAATATATAAAAAAAAACTTACATAATTAAATTGATATGTTTGATTTAAAATTAATGTAAACAATAATTATTTAGAATTACTTTATGAAAAGAAACATATTATTTTTATTTACTAAAAACAAAAGTAAAGACTAATAAAAATAAAAATATTAACTCAAAGGGTACAAAATAATAATTTTTAAACTACACAAATGTTAATTCAAATTGTATAAATAAAAAATAATAAATCATACAAATAATAATTAAATCACACAAATATTATTTTATATTTTTATTAACTCAAATCATACAATAAAAATAAGAGAATTTTTTTTACAGTCCCTTGTATTAAGATTTTATAGGATAAAAGACATATAATATTTCATAGTAATTAGAGTCCCTCAAAATTTTTCTAGAGAAATTTCGATCTAGAGATATTTCGAAACTAGAGAAATTTTGCTATGTTTGTGTGTTCATGTTTGGAATTTCTCTGGACACATGAGAATCCTCTTAGAAATTTTCCAAGTGTGTTTGTGTGTTCATGTTTAGAATTTCTCTAGGCATTTTCTCTGAAATTTATCTAGAAACATCACAATCCCATAGTGTATGAGAAAATTCACAGAGTGACCATAGCTAAAGAAAAATCACGAAATTACAAACAGTGACCTCAACCAGAGAAAATTCATACAGTGATCACAATGAGAGAAAATTCATATAACCAGAAAAAATTCACACAATTAGAGAAAATTCATAAAATTACAAAAAATGGTCACAACCAGAGAAAATTCACACAGTTCCCACATCTAAAGAAAATTTACACAATCTAGAGAAAATTCAATATGATTCCTGGGCTGCATTGTCGATGGAATTGGCGCTGTCCACCCGGGAAACATCTCCATATCTCACATTGATGGCGTCGGCGATTTCTCTAACAAACTCACCAGAGAAGTAGCCACCTTTGGCCTCTTGGAACCACCGCTTCACGCAGTTTGACACCACCGTTGACAGCGGCATTGTGCGGTGATTCTCCTTATCACTGTTGTTGCTTCTGCTGCCATTCTTCTTCTTCTTCGTCTTTCAACCTCAATTTGCTGCCAATTCTGGTGAGTTTAGTGCTTTTGGGACCCAACTACTGTTGTAGATTTAGTTGTTGTTGCTCTGATTTGTATATATATACATATACATATATTTGTTCTTGGTGAGTTTGGAAGATAATTCGATGAATATTTGATTTCATGATCCAAATTTTGCGGATTTATATAGGGTTTTCAGTAGAGGGAGATGAATTTTTCGATCAAGTTCTAGGAGAGCGAAAGGTTTGGTGCGAGAAGAGAGAGGAGAGAGAATGAGAGAGTAGGTGTTATATATGGGTGTGGGTAAGGGACCTTAGGTTACAAAAAAAATTATTGTGGACCTCTCCCATTACTAAAAGTTGAAGAGAGATGTTAGACCAATTTTCCCTAAAAATAATACATATTAATACAAAAAAGTTCATTAAAAATAATCAAAAAAATAAAAAATAGTAACATATATTTTAGCATTAAAAATAGTTTTAAAAAATTAGGACATGAGAAATTCAATTCATCATTTTTTATTGAATTCTGACTTCTATCCTTCTTAAAAAAAATAAAACTAATTTGTAAAAAAAAAAAAAATCAATTTCATATGATTCTATCTTTTTTGGGAGGAAAATAATTTAATTTTTTTTTAAACAAAAAAGTAGAATCATATGATAGAAGACAGAATTTAATCAAATATGATGAATTGAAAGTTTAGTTTGTGTGGGGTGCAAGTTTAGTGTGTGTATGGGTGCAAGTTGTGGGGTGCCAGTCGAATCTGTATAGGGGTGCAAGTCAAATATGTGGGGCTGCAAGTCCAGTTTATGTGGGATGTAAGTCGAAAGTGCAAATTAGTCTGTATGGGGTGCAAATTTGTATGATTTGAATTAATATTTATACAGGTGGAACACTATTTATTATTATTTCTCATATTTGTATAATATTAAATCAAATCCCACATATATGATAAAAATAGTGAAAGGGTAAATTGCACTTACACCCCCTGAGATTTGAGCTTAATATATATCACCCTTGATGTTTGGTAAATTACACTGAGCCTCCTGTCATTATAATTATTTAGACGGGATTAACGTTGGTATTAAAAAGACATTGAATTTATACACTCTATCTTTTCTTACTTTGTTTTACTTCTTTTTTTTTCCTCTCTTTTTTTCAATATAATTTCCTCAGTTTTTCTATCAGGAGTTGTTACCTTTTATATAAATAGGGGGTTTGTGAAATGAGACTATTAACCGTAGAGGTGGGAATGTAATTTCTATAACGTTAGGGAATGGGATGTAATCGGATCAAATCTTGAGGGGTGTCAGTGTAATTTACCCTAGTTGAAAATATAAAATGTTTACAAATATTAATTTTTTTGTAATATTTTAAATTAATTATTTCAACTTTTAAGCTTCAACCAAATATTAGTTACAAAAAATAATTTTTATATTATATTTCAACTTTAAACTATAAATAATTTTTATATTAATAAAAAATATTAATTCAAATCATACAAATAATATATATATATATATATATATATATATATATATATATATTCAAACCATACAAATATTAATTCACAAATTGGACTTGCACTGTACTAGCACATAGATTCGACTTGTATTCCAGACAGACTGGACTTATAGCCCTACACATATTCGTCTTGCAATCCATACAAACTGGACTTACACCTCACACAAAACTAAACTTGCACTCTCACACAGATTCGACTTGCACTCCACACAAACTGGACTTGCACCCTACCTAGATTGGACTTGCAAGGCAATTAAATTGTACCCCACTCAAATATTTTTAAAGCTACAAATATATTATGTGAATTATTTTTTTGTAATTATTTTTTGCTATTTTTATAACTATTTATAAAATTGAAATATACTTGTGATTAATTTTTTTAAACTAATTTTTGTAACTATTTTTAGTATATGATTTGAGTTAATATTTTTATGTTTCAGTCTTATTTTTTTTTTGTTGATAACTATTCTTTTTATTGATAATTTTATTGACTTTTTTATTTTTCTTTTTATAAATTATGTATAAATTTTAAAATACAAATCTAATCTTTTTAAAAATTAATAGCATTGAGATGATATGGATCATACATTTAAAACAACAGTAATATTAAGAATATTTAATTAAAAAATATAAAATAACAATTAAAAAAATGAAAGTTACATTATTTTGAAATATTTGAATAATTAAAATGTGATGTGAGGCTAAAGTTGATACAAAAAATTACTTTTGATAAATTAAATTTAGAAAATATATTTTTAAATTAAAAAAAAACATAATTTTAAGATTTAAAAAATATCTTCTTTTTTTTCATCAAACTTATTTATAGTTCAAAAAATAATAATTTTGAAAACGTAACCAAATAGTGATCATTAGTGTTTAAAGTCTTAAAAATTGAAAAATTATTTTGATTTAAGTAATTTAAATAGTTTATAGAAAAATATTTAAGACCCGCAAATAATCTCTTACAATTTGATCGACAATGATATGGTAGGATGCATGTCAACTTTTGATTTATCATATATTCAATTGTGTAGGGCCTATCTTTCTTGCCACATCCTTGTGGGTAAATTTGAGGATCCAAATAGTGGGTCTCTAACATTACTCTTCTCTTTGTTTTTTTGCACATTTTTCGTAAAATTTTTAAAAAATCAACTAAATTTGTCAATTCTCAAACAATCTCGCTAGGTAGCTCAAATTCATTGTGGCTCAAATGGCTCGAGATGCCAAAACGACGTCATTTTGGCACCTTTTTATTTATTTTTTTTATTTTTTCTTGTTTCTCTCCCTCTCTTCTTCCTCTTCTTCCTTCCCCTTCTGCTCTGCTCTACTCTTCGAAAAAATCTAAATCAAAATCAAAATTAAAATTAAAATCAAAATCAAAATCAAAAAAATCAAAAAAACAAACCAAATCTACATAGATCTACACAAATCTACCAAATCTACACAAATCAAAAAAATCAAAATCAAAATAAAAACCAAATACAAAAACAAACCCACTACTACAGAGGAGAGGAAATGAGAGAAAAGAGATAGAGCAGAGACAGATCTATATGTGTATACACACAGAAGACCATCGTGACGGTGATGATGACAACGCCGGTGGGTGGATCTTTCTTCTCTCTTCTTTCCTCTCTTCTCTTTCTTCTCTCTTCTCTCTTTCCTCTTCTCTCTGTTTCGCTCTTCTCCCTATTTCACAAAGAAAAGAGAGGGAAAAAAAAAAGTCAAAACGACGTCGTTTTGAAATTTGGGCCAGTCGAGCCTTGAAAATTTCGAACTACCAAGCTTTATTCATTCTCAAACGAGCTCAATTTTTGTTTGTATCAATTTTAATAAGACATTTCATTTTAATCATTTAAATATTTTTAAAAAATGTACTTTTAAATTATTATGTTAAATTTAATAAATATATTTACTATTAATATCATTTTAAATGCATTGTCGATATATTTTAACAGTATTAATTTTATAAAAAAAATTATTCGTAGTTTAAAAGTTATACAATTTTTGTCAAAATAATAATAATAATAATAATAATAATAATAATAATAATAATAATAATAATGAAGCACAAAGAGAAGCAGAGAAGCAGTGTAGTAATACAAATGATATACTAGAAGCAGCACAAAGCACAAACCAAAAATAACTTTAAATTTAACTTACAATTGGTTACTTACAATTGGTTAACAGAGGTAACATTGGGTTGCTTCAAAATACGTTTTTAATCCAAAGGAGGAGGAAGAAGATTGACTAGAATAGGTGTTGGTTCTCACTCAGAGTTTTCAGTTTCGAACCTCTCCCTACAAATGACTAAAACATTACAATTTATAGAGAAGAAAATGTAATAATGCAGCATGTGACTTGGTGATTGATCAAAAGCAGCTGGGAGCACATGGGAAGGCAGGCTGGCAGATGCTTTCGGCTAATTGACTGAAAGTGATGTAGCTTTTAGCAGATTGATTGAGTGATGAACAGTAAAAGTGAATAGTAACTTTTACTTTCGGTGGAGACATGTGACTAAAGGAATCAATATAAATACAAATCGGCAGCTTTTCTCAAAAGAGTATTGATTGAAGCTGATTTGTGTTTATATGGAATCCAATGCTGAGTTGACTAGGCATATGGGTATGTTGAGCTGACTAGGCATATGAGTTCTGCGCATCTTGAAACTCTGGTCCATATGGGTTTTGTTGACTAGTTGAATCTTCAGAAGAGTTTGAACTATTTGATCCTTCTTATGAACTGTCTGAATCGGAGTC
Source organism: Camellia japonica (assembly GCA_030407325.1). Taxonomy (NCBI): domain Eukaryota; kingdom Viridiplantae; phylum Streptophyta; class Magnoliopsida; order Ericales; family Theaceae; genus Camellia; species Camellia japonica. The sequence continues at coordinate 73,578,749 of JAPPVO010000002.1, forward strand.
TGACTGGGCTTGGGCTTGATTAACAAGTAGATGAGCCATCTGGAGCAGCTCATCTTTGGATGACTTGGATTTAGCATAGCCTTTGGGCTTAGCCTGTGATGCAGTGGGCTTAGCATTATCTTTTGGCTTGGGCTGAACAGTGCTGGGTTTAGCTGTCTTGGATTTAACCTTTGACTTGGATGACTTGGGCTTGGAAGAACTTGAAGTTGAGCTTCCAAGGTTAACTGTAGGAAGTTGGCTTTCTTGTGTGACTGAAGCAGTTGGGATCTGCTGAGCTTTAACCATGGCAGGTGTAGGAGCATGGATATTAATCAGGAATTCAGTTTGAACAATTTTAACAATGCGGGAAACTTTAAAGTTTTCCCACCATTTAACCATATGTTGCCGGTAAATCACATCATCAGAAATACCGTATTGCCATTTGAATATCCAAGGGATTTTATATTTGGATATAAAAATAAGCAATTTAGGGAATTTCCTTGTGGAGTGAATGAGAAAACAGTAGAGAAATAGTTAATCTGTTCGATCAGAATAGTCGGGAAGATTTCTGAAATGGCGCCATAATGAGTCCACCATCGAAGAAACCAAGTAGGTAATTCTGATTTGAACTTTTGATCAAATTGGAGAAACCAGAGTGACTATTTGTTTCATTTTGATATAAGAATACTTTGAACCAAGCATCAATATAGTCATAATAACTATACTGAAGGGAGTGATTAGGTAAATCTCGAAGTTGATAAGGAGAATCCCATTCAACTAAGGAAACAATGTTGTGAATATAGAGTGAATGGTAGACAACTTTACTAGTGTAAGTGCGATCATAAATAGGTTTAATCACAATTGATTGATGGTTAAACAGGATATCTTTATAGAAGGTGATTGTTTTCTCTGGATGGAGAAGGACAAAATGCCATCCAGGAGGGAAATAAGATTTAACCAGGTCATGAACAGACTGACTCTTGGGATGACTAGGTTCTTTGAAAAAGAGATTAGTAGTGGTAGGATTAACATAATCAGACCGGGCTGATTTAATAGGATTAGGAGGGTATGGAGTGACTGGTTGGCTGGATGAAGCAAAAGGATCAGTAGCCAAAACAGATGTATAACTAGGTTTAGGAACATTACCAAGAACTTGGTAACGGTTAATCATTTCAATAGGATGGTATTGGGTGACTAGCTCCAATGGAGGTGGAACAAAAGGTTGAGGAACCAAGGCTTTAGAAGGAGGCTTGGGGCGAGACATCTGTTTAATAGAAACAATGATTAGTAGACTAACAACCACTAAGAAGGTCTAAATAATTTTGATGGTAGTCTAAACAGTTGTAATAATCAGCAAGTAAACGGCGACGGGCTTGAATCTGATGAAATTGAATGTATTGGGCACGTTTAGTAGTTTTCTTAGCTAATTTGAGTCGGGCAATGCGGTAAGCAGTTTGGTGAATCGGATCATTGTAATAAGTAATTTGGGTTTTATGGTAAGAGATAAAAGGAGTGGCCATCCCTATCCCTATCCCTATCCCCCCTGTAAAAATTTGCGGGTAAGAAAATCAGGAATGGAATTTTGACAACTAGGGATATAGGAAATATCAAAATCAAAAATACTTAAAATAGATTGCCAACGGGCAAAAATTTGCTTACTAGAAAGATTTTGAACATCTTTTTCTAAAACATATTTAGCAAATTTGCAATCAACACGAAGTAAAAATTTTTGATTTAAAATATCATCTTGAAATTTAGTAATACATAAAACAGTAGATAGAATTTCTTTTTTAATAGTACTGTAGTTTAGTTGTGCTTTATTCCAGACACCAGAATGATAGCGAACAATTTGTTCAGATGACTGAGGAGTGACTTTCTGAAGAAGAATGCCACCATAACCAATATCAGAGGCATCAGTTTGAATAATTTTAAATGAATTTTCAGTAGGAATACCAAGACAAGGAAGAGACTTGACATAGTGTTTGACTTGTTTAACAATAGCAGTATGTGTAGAAGACCAAGGAGGAGGATTGTCTTTTAACCTATCAAATAGAGGTTGACAAGTTTTTCGAAAGTCTTTATAAAACTTAGCAATGTAATTGAGTGAACCTAAAAACTGTTGTAACTGGATTTTATCTAAAATTTCATCAAGAAACTTAGACGCAAACTCAATGGAACGACTAAGAGGCAAAATAGTATTTTGGTGAATATCATATCCTAAAAAGTGGACTTTAGTTTAAAATAATTTAATCTTAGGAGCAGAAATGACGAGACCATGACTTTTAATAGTATAAAAGAAAGTAGTTAAATGTTTCCAATGTTCACTAATTGATTTAGAAAAAATTAGTATATCATCAATATAGACAATAGAAAAATGACTAAATGGATTGAAAATGTCATTCATTATATTTTGAAATTCACTAGGAGCATTTTTTAATCCAAATGGCATTACATTCCATTCATAGTGACCAAAAGGTGTAGTGAATGCAGTTTTATATCTATCTTTAGAATGAATTTGAATTTGTCAAAAACCACTTTTTAAATCAAATTTACTAAAAATAACAGCTTGACTAAGTCTTTTAATCAAATCTTTTTTATTAGGAATAGGATAGCGAATCCATTCTAAAACTTTATTTAATGGTTTATAATTAATAACTAGGCGAGGGACGCCTCTTTCTAATTCAGCATTTTTGTTAACATAAAAAGCAGGACAAGACCATGGTGATTTACTAGGGCTAATTATTCTATTTTTTAATAGTTCATTAATTTCTTTTTTACACATTTCAAGTAATTCATGATTCATTTGAATAGGTCGAGATTTAGTAGGAATTTTTTTTTCATTAAAGTTCTTAATATATGGTAATGTGACTACACGCTTTTTCCTATGCCAAAATGCAGTAGGTAAAGTAAAACAAACAGTTGTTTCTAATTTTAATTTAAATTCTTCAATTTGAGAGATAACAACAGGATCAGTTAATTGTTGTTCAATGCGTTTATAATTGACTTCTTCTTTGAGAAAGCATAACTGACGAGTTAATCGATTAATAAATTGAGAAATAGAACAGTCTTTTAATTGATTTAATTCGAACATTTCAGGTGGTGATAAGAATTTAAAAGTAACAGGTTGACCTAAAATATGAGTAGTTATTCCTTCACTAGAGGTTGTAAAAGGATAGAGTAAAAATATAAATGGTGTGCCTAAAATAACTTTATCCGTCATATTTTTGACTAAAACAAATGAAGTTTTAAAACAAACATTATTCTGACATATATGAACCTTCGGTAATTTATATTTAATATACATTTTACTACCATTAGCAGAAGTTAATTTTTCACGACATCTTTCATAATATTTAGTAGGAAGTAATCCTTCTTGAATACAATTAAGATCAGCACCAGTATCAGTTAAAGCAATAATATTTAATTCAAAATCGTCAATAATAATTTTAACTTCTGAATACCATTTTTGAATATGAATTTTATTAATTAGGTTTAATCTTTTATCTTCAAGATTATGAGATTGATGTGATCGATTATCAAATAGTAGATTTTCAAGATTAGTATGATCAGAATCATGTTCAGATTCACTAGGGGATTTATCATGATTTTCTTGGAAACTGTCCAAACTTTTATTAAGTTTTAAGGTAAGAATTTCATCTTCTAAAATTTTATCTTTACTTTGTAATTCTTTAATAGTTTGTTTAATTTGATTGATTTGTAAATCTTGTAGTGTAATTTCTTGTTGTTTATTTTTAAACTTTTCTAAAGTTTTAGATAAGCTAATAATCGGTTTATCAAACTTGGGTTGTTTATCGTGATTGGTTAATAAAGGTTTAAGTTTATTAGTATATTTCTTTTTTAACTCTGGATCTTCTAATCAACTAATTAATTCAATAAGAGCAGTTTCTTCTTGATTTTGTTCAGTAAGAACAGTAATTTGTTTAACTAGTTTACAACAGACATCATTACAACCTAATTCAATATTGTTATTAGAATTATCACTAGGTGATTCAGAATTAGATGAAGTATTTGAATTATCAGAAGAGGAATTGTTATCAGATTGATTTAATTGGAAGATTTCATATAATTGATTTTTTGATTCATCATTGATTTGAAGTTGATTAACTTTATCTTTTAATTTTTGTTTTTCTTTACATTTATTAGAATAATGACATTTTTTACCACAATTATAACAAGTAATATCTTTATTAGATTTGGATTTTGGATGTGATTTCTTATAATATTTCTTTTTTGGTTTAGTATAGAATTTGTCAGTGGATTTAGAAGGTGTATAATTCTTTTTATATTTGCAAGATGACTTATGTTTAGTGTGTTTATATTTTTTACGGTGAGAGGGTGCTACAGGAGGTAAATCATATTGTTCACAGAAATTACCTAATTCATATTTAGCCTTATATTTATCTTTGGCAGCTTTTTGACTAAGTTTAAGATCCATACACATTTTTAATCCTTTTTTTTGAATAGTACTAACGATATCACCATAGGTTAAATTATCATATTCAATAACACTAGTAGGTTGACTAAGTAGATCTCTGATTTTATGAGCAAAAAGATTAGGTAATCCATTAATAAATTTTTCTTTCCAAAAAGATTTAGTACAGTCTTCTCTTAGCATTACTCTAGAAGTAAATACATCCTTATATCATCTAAAATCACTTAATGTAGGACAAGTAAGGTTACTAAGTTGATCATGGATGCGAGAATATATATTAGTAGGGGTACCTATGAAATGCCAAACTATGGTATAGATTAATGTATTAATACCATCAGGTTTGTAATAACCAATAGTTTCATCAAAGATAGGTAAATCATTTTCATCTTTTTGATTAGCATGTAAAATAGATTCTTGTTGATCATCAGTAAGGTATTTTTCCCACCAAGATTTGAGCATACCAGTAAAACCAGAAGTAATTAAGGAAACAATTTCAGGTTGACTATAATCAGGGTAGTTACTAAGATAACTATTTGAGACCATAGATAAATGATTTAATTTTTGGAGAATTTGATCTTCACTGAGACCATCAATATTCCATTCGTATAATTTTTTAGCAGATACGGAAAATTGATTATTAAGATTAGTTTCTTCATATTGGAGATCAGGTGGAGTAGGTTGAGAATACCAATTTTTGGTAAGAGTGGGAGGATTAGGTTTAGGATAATGAATTTTATTAAGATTAGGTGATTGAAATTGTTGGGCTAATTGATTAATTTCATTATCAGTTGTATCACTTTCTAATTGAGTAGAAATAGGGTCAAGATTAGGTGATTGATTTAAGACAGTAAGACCTTTTTCAGTGGAAGGAGAAGCTGATTCAGAAATGGTTAACTTATTGATTAGTTGTTCGAAGGCTTTAACAGTGGAATGATCTTGGGTGATTAAACTGTTTCTTTTAGAACGATTACTAGGTAGATTAAGCAAAGGCTGATCCAAGGATTGTTTGGTAGACGTAGTATTGGTTGAATAATCATCTAAATTAGTTTCTATCTTATCTAATTGTTTACCAATCGTTTGTAGACATTGATTAGTATAATTATTTTGTTCAATAACTTTTTTGATTTCAGGGTCAGTACCAGGCAGCTTAAAAAGAGAGGCTGGGACATGAGATCCTTGATGTTCAATAATAATATTAGATAAAGGAGGATGACTAGAACTAACAGTAGTATTGGAAGAAGTTTTTCATTTATGTTTTGTGATTGTGTTTACTTTTTTGTAATAATTTTCGAAGTATTCAAAGAAAGGGATTTCTATACTATATTCAATCATAAAATCATATCATTTGCGAGTAATTCGGGATTGTTGATGTTGGTCATATTTGGAACGATAAGCATGTCGTTTAGTTCTATTGTCTTTAGATTTAAATTCAACTTGTAATTTATCTAGATCAGGAGCAAAGGGTTTACTAATTGTCATTAATTGAGGATTTATTGGAGGTATTATTTCGAAATCAGTTTGAGTTAGAGAGTCTTGAGACTCAATATCTTCTTCATGTAGATGTGTGTGAGTAGGATATACAAGTTTACTAATTTGGGAAGTTGTAGAATTATCAACGCCTTTCATTTTAATATGGGAAGTTTGACCAAGATTAATGTGACTATTTTTACGGAACAAAGGTGTATTAAATATTTCATCTTCAGTTTCAACATCAGTAGGTATACTAGAAGTACTATAACGAGAAGATTGAGATCGATTAAATTTAATCTTAACAGATCCATCAGTAAATTGTTGAATATCTTGGATATCTTGACAAGTAGATTGTTGTTGATTATGTTTGTAATTTTCATTAACGGTAATCCATTGATCAGGGAGAGTAATATTTTTCCATTCAATCATTTGAGGAATATTAATATTAGTATCATTACTACTACTTTGAATCAGTAAACTTTTATCTTTAGGACTTTTATGTAAAGCTTGAACATTCAAATTAGTTTTAATACATTTATAATGAACACGGTAGATTAAAGCAATATTATGGACTTTTTCTTTCATATTCGTAAATGAACCATATAATTGAATATTCAAAGTTAATGCATCTAATATGTGTGGATCATGTAAACTAAGTGTAAAATCAAGAAAACAATTAAAATGAATTGGTCTTTTGTGAAGACCAGTTTCCATCATACCCATAAGACCATCATTATAATCAATATAATGAGCATCTCTTAAACTTAATAAAACAGAAGTGTTTTTTCCTTGTGGAGTTAATGGTTTTATTCCAACCTGAATTAATCCTAAATGAATAAAATTGTGACCAGTTTTTAAATGACGTTTAATAGTATTAGCATCAAATAACTGACAAGTTTTACGAGGTTTTTCTAAAGCATAAACTTGTTCTAAAGTTTTAACATGCAGATTAACATTAAAAGTAGATTGTAAAAAAGTAGTTTTATAAATTTCTTTAACTGATAATTTTGGTATATTCTAGCTTAAATCAATTTTATCATTTTGTATTTCTACATCTTCTTCATTAATTACTAATCCTTGATTTGATATTGAGGGCAAAGTTGTTGATCTAGAACTGACTGAAGAGTTACTTCTAAATAATCGACTCATTTTTTCGGTTAATTAAACTGTTCTACAGGAATCTTAATACATTGTCGAAATTTATCATGTTTTCACATCTCTGGTTTCAAACATACCCATTTCGATTGACCCCTAAAATCCAATACTGCCTAACCAAAGGACTTACCAAGGACTGGGACAAAGACTAGGTGGCTAGTTCCAAAGTAGAAAGACACAGATAATATTTTGACAGATTAAGATGACTGACAACAGATTAATCAAGAGAAATTAGAGGTGACTCAGAAGGAACAATGCAGTAAGTAACAACACAGTAAGACACAGATAATAATAATAATAATATTATTATTATTATTTGTATGATTTATTATTATTTTTTATTTATACAATCTAAGTTAACATTTATATGGTTTGATTATTATTATTATTTTGTACAATTTGAGTTAATATTTTAATTTTTATTAGTCTTTACATTTTTTTATTAAATAAAAAAATATTTTTCTATTCAAAAAGTAATTATAAATAATTATTATTTACATTAATTTCAAATCATACAAATTATTTGAATTATGTAAGTTTTTTTTTATATATTCTTTGAATTATTAATTTAAATTTTTATTAAATATGTTTAATATTAGTCTCATTTTAAATATGTTGTTGATATTTTTTGAATAATATTAATTAAAAAAATTGAATTTATATATTAAAAATTATATGTAAAACAAAATACAAGAAAATGTATTTTGTTTTTTAATTAAAAAAAGTGACGTGGGTGATGTGATGTGTGGTCTGTGGAGAGAGAGAGAGAGAGAGAGAGAGAGAGAGAGAGAGAGTGACGTGGGTGGGGTTGGTTTACTGTGTCAGTAAGTGATTTGAGATGAGAGAGATTTGAGAGTTAAGGGTAAAATGGTAAATGACTATCGATTTTTCATGTATTTATAAGGAAAATATTTGGGACCCCTTTAGGAATAACCCCACACCCTCAAAGTGATCATGACCCTCTATGTATGTGTGGGGCCCACTTATGTATGTGTGGAGTCCACATCATGAGTGGTCTAGATTGGTGGGAGTCTTGTGAAGATAAGAGTCTCAATTATTACTCTATTTATAATTTTCAAAGATTTCTTAGAGTCTGTTTGATAACTATTTTGTTTTTAATTTTCAGTTTATATGAACAAAAATTTTAAAAACTGTCATAAAAACTTGTTTGATAATTTTTTTAGTTTATAAATGATCAGTTCCGCTACGTAGCTCGAAATTTCCGAGTTCGAATTTGGCCCGAATTCAAAACGACGTCGTTTTGATTTTTTTTTTTTCAAATATTTTTTTCTCGTTCTTTCCATAACTGGGTGAAGAACAAAGAAGAACAAAGTAGAAGCAGAAGAAGAAGGAAGAAGAAGAAGAAAAGAAGAGAAGAGCAGAAAGATCATCGTCAACCAAAAATCAAACCCACCCAACGCACCTAACACATCATCATCAACACAGCAAAGAAAGAGAGAGAGCATCATCATCATCAACCAAACACATCATCATCATCACACATAAAGATCAACTAAAAAAAAAATGTAAAAATTTGAAAAAATTTCAACACAATATCATCATACACAGATCGGAGGCGGAGATCAGAGATCGGAGGTCCGGCGGTGGAGAAGAATCGGAGATCGGAGGCGGTGATCGACCCTCTCTCTCTCTATTTCCTCTTCCCCACTCTTCTCTCTCCTCTCTTTCTCTTTCTCTTTCTCTTCCTTTTCTTCTCTCTTCTCTCTCTGCTCTCTGTTTCAGACATAGAAAAAAAATAAAAATAAAATCCTGTAAAAAATGACGTCGTTTTGGACAGTCGAGCCATTCGGGGCAGAAAGATTCGAGCTACGAAGGATTTTCCTATAAATGATTGTCTCAGTTTATAAATTTGAGAAAAAAACGTAAACTCAAAAAATGAGTTTATTCTGGTTTTTGAATAGAAATTTAAAAATTTGACTAACAAATTTTTTTTTTCAATTAATTTTTTTCAAATATATATATTTTTTTCAATTATAATGTATATTATCCCATTGTCATAAATAATAAAAAATAAATATAAATATTTTAGGTTTGAACAAACATATTTTTTAGTTTATGTTTTTAAAAATTTTCAAATATTGTGTTTAAACCAAACACATTTGTAATTTATGTTTTTTTAAAAATAAACAAAAATCAATTTATAAATTTTTTATAAATATAAACTAAAAACGTAAACGTTACCCAATATTACCTAGTGATTTGTGGTTTACAACTTCTGCTTCCACTGACAGGTAATTTCCCATATTTGCTAAAGTGATGAGAGGATGTTTGGAAAGTGATTGTTTTGGGTAAATTTATCACCGGGGGTGGTGGCCTAGTGCATGAGGCATCCTTTTTCACAAACGTGACCTAGGTTTGAATTCTAGAAGAGGCGAAAAATGGTTGTTTTGTAGCTGGCTCTCTTCGAAGACCTCGCTCTGTACTCTGATTGAAATCTAGGCTCATTTGTGGCGTATGGTTAAACTTTGCTGGTACTTCGGTGGTGGGTCCTTTCTTATGGGTTGGGTCAAATCAGGCCGACAATCGGTTATCCCGGAGCTTGGGCTCACGAATGTCGTGATGACACTTGAGAGCATCTTTTTTTTCAGTTAAAAAAAAGGTCAGTTATTTTATTTTTTTTAAAAATATATAATTATGTGTTTTGATTTTTTTTTTATTATTTTAATTAAAAAGTCAACGTCGTGGTATGCAAATGGGGGAGAACAAGTTAGCATACCTTGTGTGTGAGAGAGGAAGAAAGTGTGAAAGTATGTAGGGGTGAGTATGAATCGAATTGATTTGGATTGGAATAAAATTAGGATTAATTTGTTATTTATAATTTTTAAAAAATTGAAATTAATCCAATCTTTTTAAATCGTGGAACTAATTTGAACTAATCTATTTAAATACGGATTTGAACGGTTAGGATTACGGATTCACATAATTAAATAATAAAAAAATATAGAACATTTTAATTTTATAAAAACATAAACATAGTATTATATTAGTTCCAAAACAGCAACATGTATTTCTATAATTACGTCATATCGTTCTAGAATTTAAACAATTATAAGAAAACTGGATCCACTATAAGCATTTAGACCATTACAAATTAAAACTTAAAACCAACAAACAAAAGTAATAAAAGAAGATACAATGCGGGTTTAGGTTTTGGTTTAGGTTTTATATGGAATAAGAAAAGATACTATGCGGGAGGATGTATAATATAAATATAGGTTACTTGTATACAGTCTGGATCGGTTTCAATTTGGAACCGTGGGGTTCAATTCGGAACCGATTCGTGAACTACAGATTTTTAATTTTTTAATCCGAAACCGAGCCACGGATTCAAAAAATCAATCCAAACCTACTGGATTGAACTAGACCAGATCAAATTACGGATTTTATAAATTCCTTACTAAGCCGTAAAAGTATGTGACTAACAAGAAGGTGTATGATATTATTTTATTTATTTATTTTATTACCCATATATTCTGTCTGCTAGGTCGTCCAGGTCTGTTGCTGAGAGTTGGTCGTAAAAGTCATCCCCATCTCCCATGGGTGGTTCATCGTACCATTCTTGATCATTTTCTCCCATCACCGGTGATTCATGAGAGACGCCATGCTGATAGTTTGGGTACTGACTTTCATTGACAAATGTTTCTTTGCTGAATGGATATCCTGGGATGGCTAAATTACAATGTATCTTCTGATGTCTATCTTCGCAGACTAGATGCCCATAGTTTCCATTATATGCTAATAGAGAGTTGCTAGCAAATTTTCTCCATTTATTGAGCTGGTCTTTGAGCGGAAATCTTCTGCACGACCAGGGTCTCCTATTGAGAAGTCCTGGATATCCTGGGAATGCAGAGGTTCCTCTGAGGTATATTTTGTATTTAGCTGGATTGCACCATATTCCCTTCCACTCTGGTAGTTTGCTATCTATCAAAGCTTCCACATACGGATGATGTTCTTCCATTACACACAGTACTACATGAGCAAGCTTATGTCCAAAGCTATCTATCTGATCTGGATCTGTGAAAATTAGTCTAGAGACAAAGCCGTAATCTAATAATTTTGGGGCCGTTAGATAACGAGTTCCGCCCCTAATTTCTATCTCCAATGGCTCGAATGTAGCTAAATTTATCTGGCAAAGGCAGATGCTGAAGTCTAGGTTACACTGGCATCTACCAAAATGTTCGGACCTTTTGTTACATTTTTCTTCTTCTAAGCAGGGCTGCTCTTTATCTTCATAGGTATAGGTCCATTGATAAGCTAGGCCAGGGCAGTCAACTCTTGCTATGGAGAGGTCCTAAAGAAATTGCTGAATAATGACTAACTCATTATTTCTGCTATCTTTGGCTAAGGTGTAAATAGGGTTTTAGGTCTTCCATTACTTGGTTTTTCTCACAAAGAGATCGAATGATAGAATGCCTGAAGAAATACATTCTAGCACTCAATTGGTCAAATTCCTCACTGGTGAGTTGTTTGATTTCTGGGCTAGGTAAGGAGGTAGGTGTTTTTTCTGGAGCTAATTTTTTAAGCTGGTTGGTTAGGGTTCGAACGGTTGCTCTCAATTGTTTTTCTTCGTCTCGGAGCTGGTCTAGCTCTTCACTGACTCTTTTGCCTTTATCCATAATTTTCTTGAAATTTCTGGAAAGGCCTTCACAGTGTCTGCACATCTGGAGAGGATTTTGAGAATCTATCTGAGGGTTGGAACTACTACTGCCTGTACTACTGCTTCCAAATATCTGGCTAGCTGGAGCTCCACTGGTAGCAAGAATGGTTGGCATTCTGCTCAATGTGTCCAGGTAATCTTTAGCTATCTAACTAATAAAGTAACTGGTTCCTATTTGTCTTCGGGCATAGGTACTGGCTGACTCAAAATCATAAAATCCTTTAAAATGGGGTGTAGGAAAATATTTAACTAAAGGTTCTACTTTTGTCCAGTCATGGTAAATACCAGGCTTGGTTCCTTTAGCTACTACATAGAAAGAAAAACTTTTTGACAAAGGTTTATTTTGGATTTTTGAAAAATATATACTGAGAGAGTTTAGGGCCGAAAGGCATTTAGCTGGGTGGTTCTGACTGTTCCAAAGGTTATCTAAAAGACACTGTTGAACTGGGTCTAACTCAATTTGGTTCTGCCTTCATGAATGGGAAGAGAAAATCCCCCAAAGTTCATGGTCTTGCTGTTCTCCATTATCTGCACAAAAATTAAACTGGTTATCTTCTTTTTCTAAATAAATTTTCCTACTTAACCAATCTATTAGCCTATTATCACTTCCTTTAATATGTTCAAACTCTACCTTATATCCTTGTCCTACTATACAATCTAAAAATTTTGCCCTTCTTCTAGTACTTAATTTACGCTCGTTAAGTTTGTTATGAAATCTAACTATGGGTTCACAATCTGTCCTAATTGTAAAAGGCTTGTGCAAGAATAATCTAAATTTATTTATTGCATATACTACTCCTAATATTTCGAAATCTAGGCTGGTCATGGTTGTGTCCTTTTCTTTGAATTTTCCAGAACTATATCTACAGATGTGTTCTATATTTTTACTGTCATATTTGCTAGGTTTGGCTAATAATATTGTTCCCCATCCTAATTGACTTGCGTCTGTTTCTACAACTATGTATTCTAATTCTAAGGGAAGTTGTAGGTCTGGTAGATTTTTACAAATTCTTTTATTTTTCTGACTAGAGCTATATCTTGCTGATTGAAATATTTCTGTCCTGTGGGTGTGGTCTTACTATAAAGGGGTCCTATTATTTTACTAAGGTTAGGAATATACATTCGTGCATAATTTAAAATTCCTAAAAAAGATTGAAGTTGTTTTGTATCTTCTAATTTATCTGGATAGTCTAAAATCTTCTTGACTATATGAGGTTGTAACCTAATTTTTCCATCTCCTAGCTCCATTCCTAAAAATTCTATGTAAGGTTTATTTAATACCATCTTTTTCTTGCTAATTATTATTCCATTATTTATGAATTCCTCTAATGTTATATACAAATGATCTATGTGACTATTTTTATCTAGACTGAATACTAATATATACCAGTATAAAACTATATTTATTAAATATACTATCCATTTTACGCTGAAATATGGAAGGTGCATTTTTTAATCCAAAAGGCATAACTAGCCATTCATAGTGTCCTTGAGGGCAACAGAAGGCTGTCCACGGTATGCTTTCCTTTTCCATTTTTATTTGCCAAAATCCTGACTTACAATCAAATTTGCTAAATATCTTTGCTGTTTGTATTCTATTTATGAGTTGGTCTTTATTTGGTATATTATATTTATCATCTTCTGTATTATCATTTAATCTTTTATAATTTGTAACCATTCTAGCTTTTCCTCTTTTTATCTCTGCATGATTTCTAACCATAAATGCTGCGCTTCTATGTGGACTATTACTAGGTCTAATTACTCCTAAATCTAATAATTCCTTAATCTGAGTTCTAAATTCTTCTATATCTGCTGGTGTATGATCTATTTGTGCTGAGGTAATCCTATAATCTTTATTTTTTAAATCTAAACTAGCTAAAATTTTATTTCTTTCCCAATATTTCATGGGCTGTTCTCCTAAAATTTCTGTTGTTTCAGCTAATCTTATTATCTCGTCTAAATCATTTTCTGTTCTTCTATATACTGATTTTTTCTTTAATTTCCCTATTTTAGCAAAAATTAATTCTAAGTTAACTATTTGTTGAAAATCTTCTAGGTTCCAATAGTCTCCTTTTTCTTCAAAATCAAACTCTTCTAACTCATACTTTTTCATATCTAAATTTTCTAAAGAAGTATTTGCTATCTCATTGGGTATGTATGTTTGGGCTAGCTCGGGAAAAATATTTCTACTAGGGAATAAAAAACTAGCGGGAACGGAATCTACTCCTATGGTACCACCACGCTTCGCACGCAACTCTGATGAATGGACGAAGGTGCTAAGGGCATAAGCTGTGGGCGTATTGACAGTTCGTTTGAAGAAACTGATGTTGTGTTGGCTGATGAACATGCCACCTTGTAAGCTAAGTATGAAATTAAGTCCTAAGATGAAAGGATGATTCTGACGGGTATTTCCTATCCAAACTTGAGGTAATGGGAACCATTCTATGTGCTGATCTTGAGAACCTAGATAATGAAAACTAATCTGGGCGCCATTAATGCAATGTGTATATGTCTGTTTAGTGCCATCTGCTATGCTGACTAAGGCTGGGGTTGTTAAGGCTGTGTTCCATCCTGGGGGAACTATGTGTTGTTCAATATATGATTTACTAGCTCCTGTATCGATCAAGGCATCTATACTGAGGGTTTTTTCTACAAATTTAATTACACAAGAGATCTCAACTAAATTTGACTTGGGTATAACGGGGTAATTAAATGGTAAATATGTATTATCTGGTTGTACTTGAGAGTATTGACTAAAGGGTTGAGACTCAACTAAGTTGACTAATTCTAAAGAGTTCATATGATCTTCAACTAGTTTATCTTTTAAGGGGTTTTTACTGTGAAATTGTTCTAGCTGCTGTTTAAGTTGTCTATTTTCTAATTCTAAACATTCTATGTCAAAATTAGTCTTAGTTTCTATCTCTCTTATTTGAAGTTTAAGTTATCTTACTTGTACTTCTAATTCTCTATTTGTTAGACGTAATTCTCTACTTTCTATACTATGATCTTCTCTGTTATTTGCTGGTGTTATTTTATGTGTCATGTTTAATTTTTCGAGATAGATTATACAATAGGTTATGCTGTACAATAAACACTGTGCTCTCTTATCTTTAGCTGGAAACCAATTACAATAGCTGCATCTAGTAGTATCAAATCCTAATCCTATTTGAAAATTACGCTGACATTCAGTATCTGCATTACATGCCATCATAAAGAAAGTTTCTTGAGAAGGAGTCCTTCCTATTTCTTGGTTGAGTTGTCCTAAAAGATTATCTACATCTGTATCACTTTCTGAATCACTATCTGAATTAATTGCTTCTATTTGATATTCATAATCGCTAACTATGCTATATATTTTTGAATCATCACTATTTATGCTGACTATATCTTCTTCTAAATCTTCTATAATATGTAGTCTTTCTATCTGTTTATTAGTATTAGGTCTCTGTCTTTTTGGGCAGGCTTTTGCAAAATGATTGGGCTCTCCACATATAAAACAATTACATTTTTTACTGTTGGGTTTCCTAACATATCTTTGCTTTCTTTTATCTTTTTCATCTTTGGGTAATCTCTTATAATTTGTCCTATTAAAGGTTCTGCTTTTCCTAATGAATTTCTGTTTTTCCATGGTTTTCGATATTTTTTCTTCCAATATTTTTCTTTTCTATATTTTCCATATTTTTTGTATTTTTTTCTATTATATTTATCTTCATATTGCTGAGGAGTATATATTACACTGCTACAAAAACCATAATTTTGTTTTTTCAAGTCTT
>JAPPVO010000002.1:73594356-73635220 GCA_030407325.1 Camellia japonica
ATAATGTGCTTCAAAGTCCTTACATGTTGCTTCGAAGGTACACAAACTGGATGTCAACTTGAAGTTCGAATGGAATGGCAAACTGAAGTTCAAATGGGAAACGGAGGAAATACTTCAAAGGCACTATTGTACTTTGAAGTTATTGCATTCGAGCTAAAATTCATAATCGGCATCCTTTGGAGATAAAAAGAAAGAATATAATGATTATGAGTTAGATGTGATGTTTTGTCTTATTAAATTAAAAAGTCGATTTTATTTTTTATGACTATTTTAGTCCAAAAATCTCCCCAACCCTCTTCCCAAACCACGCCATAATGGATAAGGTCCCTGTATTCAATTTTTTTGGAGTTCAAGGACATTCTTTTGGGTAATTTTCCTCACACATGCATATGTCTATTGTTACAAGAGACGGGAGTAAAGTGCTATCAAGTCATATTAGATGAAGATAAAATATATTTTACCCTTAATTAAATGATTTTCAATAAATAATTCCTACTAATAAGCACAAATTTGGTGGCCAATAAGCAACTGAAAGAGAAATGTACATCACAAAATCATCATCCTTTTATTTATTCAAATACAAGAAACTTCATTAGCAGGCAGAGAGTAGTATAAATTGGAAAATAAAACATTACCCATAGCAAATGCAATACAAACCAGGCCAAAAAATAAAAATAAAAATAAAAAAACACCACCACCACCACCAAAGCAGAACATTGGTTTACACAATTTACTGTTAATTTCCTTCTCAAGATCGTTGTCTATGATTCTTGAGGTATTCCACGAAATTATTCACGTAATTATCTTGTATAGCCCTTTCAATAAGCAACCCACTCATCTCTTTAACCTTGTCCCTGTATACCCTGCCTTTATCCTCAACCATCACTAGTCTCAATGACTCGGCCACTGAGTCTCTCGTGAACGAGCCGTCCTGCTCGTCTCTCAGTATCAAGTATGCCATCTTCTTCCCTTCCAAAAGCCTAGCGATCAACCCTGTGTCTGCCAAGAAAGACAGCAAAATGAGGGATTTCTCGAATTGTATGGCCTCAATTACCGAACTCCACCCAGAGTGAGACAAGAATCCACCCACGGAGTCATGACTCAGTATCTTGAGTTGAGGAGCCCAACTTGTGCAAATCACCCTCGTCCCTTGGTTCTCTCCTCAAACCCATCTGGTAACTGGATCACCTCACTATCAGGCATACCACGCCGAATCCTCAGAACCCAAAAAAATGGTAACTCAGATAGCTCTAACCCGAGAGCTTGTTGAGTTTTGGATTTATTGTAATTGATTCGTGTAAATCATTCTATTTCTAGGATAGGTATGACAGATCATAGATATTGATTAAAGGAGATATTGTAGGAGTCAATCCCATGATTGGTGGGATTCACCTGCTATATAACCATGTACATACTCTGTGTGAGGAATATATAGAAAATATTTTTTTCCTTCCTTATTTCTAAGTTGGTATCAGAGCCACACCAAAATCAGAAGTTCTGGTACTCTTTTTCCTTGAAAGCCGAATCCCTTGAAAGCTCTTGTGAACTAGAGCTACTCTTTGAATCTTTGAAAACCTTGACACCCAGAAATTAAACCAAATCACCATAAACCAGCAGCCACCCAATACAGCTATGAGCGGAGAAATTACTGAATCATCTGAAAAAAAATCAGTTCCTATTATTGTTCAATCTGAGAGTGTTTTTAATGCAGGAATTATTCTTACAGAATCAAACTATGACATCTGGTCCCAGTTGATGGAGATGCATCTTGCTGAGAGGGAAAAACTCTCCTTCATTCGAGGCAAGAAAACTCCTCCTGCAGAATCTGAAGATGGATATGAAAAATGGTATGCTGACAATCAGAAAGTCAAGAGGTGGCTATTGATGTCCATGTCTCCAGAAATTATGAAGCGTTATTTACGCCTACCCACTGCCCACGAAATTTGGAGTGCACTGTCAAAAGCTTTCTATGATGGAAGTGATGAATTACAGGTTTTTTCCTTGAATCAGAAGGCCTTCACTGCTAGACAAAGTGGAAAATCACTCTCTGTATATTATGGGGAGTTGACTGAAATTTTCCAAGAATTAGATCACCGTGATACAGTGGTCATGAAAGATCCAGATGACATTGAAGCATACCAGCAGTCCATTGAACGACTGAGGGTACACATATTTCTTGCAGGATTGGAAGAGTTTTTTGAACAAATTCGTGGAGAGATTTTGCGCAAAGACCCAATCCCAAATTTAGAAGAATGCTATTCTTTGATTCGTCGTGAGGTGGTACGACGTACCACTCTGAAAGGCGAGTCCGAAAACACTGAAGCTTCTGCCATGGTGGCAAAAAACCGGCCAAACCAGCAAGAACGAATGAGGCCCAATCATCATAAACCCACCAATGGTGTTGACAAGTCAACATACAAATGTACTCATTGCAACCAATTTGGTCATACCAAAAATAGATGTTTTGAACTTGTGGGATATCCAGAATGGTGGGATCATAGTCGGGATCCACGGAAGAGGAATTCCAAGGCAATCCCCACTGCTGCAGTTGTCCAAACACAATCAGAAGATGATGAAGCTTCCGCCATGGTAGCCACTGCAGACAAAGGAGGTAAGGTTTTAAATATCTCTACACCTGTTTCTAATAGTGCATGGATAATTGATTCTGGTGCCACAGATCATATGACATTTGATTCTAGACAGGTCTCCTCTCTTAACCCATCTTTACACAAATTTGTGTCTACTGCCAATGGTACTACAACCCCAGTTCTTGGGGAAGGTTCTTTGCCCCTCACTGATAATTTAAATTTAGATTCTGTTTTAGTTGTCCCATCCTTGAATTATAATCTTGTGTCAGTTTCCCAAATAACCACAGCCTTATCTTGTGTTATAATTTTTTGGCCTAATTTTTGTGTGTTTAAGGACATCCGAACGCGGGAGACGATTGGTTGTGGTATTAGGCAGGGAAAGCTATACTATTTGGACTTGGCGCCAAAGACTTCAGACAAGTTACAGCAAACTTTGATTGTGGACAGTTCTGAGTGGGAAAAAAAGAAATCTGACATATTCCTTTGGCATCGACGTCTGGGGCATGCTTCCTTTGGTTATCTGAAGAAATTATTTCCTAGTTTATTTGCAAAATGTGATATTTCTAGTTTCCAATGTGATGTTTGTGAACTGGCCAAAAGCCATCGTGCTTCGTTTCCTTTGATTTTGAATAAAAGTCCAGTTCCTTTTATGATTATACATTCTGATGTTTGGGGTCCGTCCAAAGTCTCTACATTAGGTGGATCACGTTGGTTTGTTACTTTTATTGACGACTGTACCAGGATGACCTGGTTGTGCTTAATGAAATCCAAAGGAGAAGTGAACTTGCTGTTTCAAAAGTTTCATACGATGGTTGGAACTCAGTACCATACGAAGATTCAAATTCTCCGCAGTGATAATGGCCATTATCACTGCGGAGAATTTGAATCTTCGTATGGTACTGAGTTCCAACCATCGTATGAAACTTTTGAAACAGCAAGTTCACTTCTCCTTTGGATTTCATTAAGCACAACCAGGTCATCCTGGTACAGTCGTCAATAAAAGTAACAAACCAACGTGATCCACCTAATGTAGAGACTTTGGACGGACCCCAAACATCAGAATGTATAATCATAAAAGGAACTGGACTTTTATTCAAAATCAAAGGAAACGAAGCACGATGGCTTTTGGCCAGTTCACAAACATCACATTGGAAACTAGAAATATCACATTTTGCAAATAAACTAGGAAATAATTTCTTCAGATAACCAAAGGAAGCATGCCCCAGACGTCGATGCCAAAGGAATATGTCAGATTTCTTTTTTTCCCACTCAGAACTGTCCACAATCAAAGTTTGCTGTAACTTGTCTGAAGTCTTTGGCGCCAAGTCCAAATAGTATAGCTTTCCCTGCCTAATACCACAACCAATCGTCTCCCGCGTTCGGATGTCCTTAAACACACAAAAATTAGGCCAAAAAATTATAACACAAGATAAGGCTGTGGTTATTTGGGAAACTGACACAAGATTATAATTCAAGGATGGGACAACTAAAACAGAATCTAAATTTAAATTATCAGTGAGGGGCAAAGAACCTTCCCCAAGAACTGGGGTTGTAGTACCATTGGCAGTAGACACAAATTTGTGTAAAGATGGGTTAAGAGAGGAGACCTGTCTAGAATCAAATGTCATATGATCTGTGGCACCAGAATCAATTATCCATGCACTATTAGAAACAGGTGTAGAGATATTTAAAACCTTACCTCCTTTGTCTGCAGTGGCTACCATGGCGGAAGCTTCATCATCTTCTGATTGTGTTTGGACAACTGCAGCAGTGGGGATTGCCTTGGAATTCCTCTTCCGTGGATCCCGACTATGATCCCACCATTCTGGATATCCCACAAGTTCAAAACATCTATTTTTGGTATGACCAAATTGGTTGCAATGAGTACATTTGTATGTTGACTTGTCAACACCATTGGTGGGTTTATGATGATTGGGCCTCATTCGTTCTTGCTGGTTTGGCCGGTTTTTTGCCACCATGGCAGAAGCTTCAGTGTTTTCGGACTCGCCTTTCAGAGTGGTACGTCGTACCACCTCACGACGAATCAAAGAATAGCATTCTTCTAAATTTGGGATGGGTCTTTGCGCAAAATCTCTCCACGAATTTGTTCAAAAAACTCTTCCAATCCTGCAAGAAATATGTGTACCCTCAGTCGTTCAATGGACTGCTGGTATGCTTCAATGTCATCTGGATCTTTCATGACCACTGTATCACGGTGATCTAATTCTTGGAAAATTTCAGTCAACTCCCCATAATATACAGAGAGTGATTTTCCACTTTGTCTAGCAGTGAAGGCCTTCTGATTCAAGGAAAAAACCTGTAATTCATCACTTCCATCATAGAAAGCTTTTGACAGTGCACTCCAAATTTCGTGGGCAGTGGGTAGGCGTAAATAACGCTTCATAATTTCTGGAGACATGGACATCAATAGCCACCTCTTGACTTTCTGATTGTCAGCATACCATTTTTCATATCCATCTTCAGATTCTGCAGGAGGAGTTTTCTTGCCTCGAATGAAGGAGAGTTTTTCCCTCTCAGCAAGATGCATCTCCATCAACTGGGACCAGATGTCATAGTTTGATTCTGTAAGAATAATTCCTGCATTAAAAACACTCTCAGATTGAACAATAATAGGAACTGATTTTTTTTCAGATGATTCAGTAATTTCTCCGCTCATAGCTGTATTGGGTGGCTGCTGGTTTATGGTGATTTGGTTTAATTTCTGGGTGTCAAGGTTTTCAAAGATTCAAAGAGTAGCTCTAGTTCACAAGAGCTTTCAAGGGATTCGGCTTTCAAGGAAAAAGAGTACCAGAACTTCTGATTTTGGTGTGGCTCTGATACCAACTTAGAAATAAGGAAGGAAAAAAATATTTTCTATATATTCCTCACACAGAGTATGTACATGGTTATATAGCAGGTGAATCCCACCAATCATGGGATTGACTCCTACAATATCTCCTTTAATCAATATCTATGATCTGTCATACCTATCCTAGAAATAGAATGATTTACACGAATCAATTACAATAAATCCAAAACTCAACAAGCTCTCGGGTTAGAGCTATCTGAGTTACCATTTTTTTGGGTTCTGAGGATTCGGCGTGGTATGCCTGATAGTGAGGTGATCCAGTTACCAGATGGGTTTGAGGAGAGAACCAAGGGACGAGGGTGATTTGCACAAGTTGGGCTCCTCAACTCAAGATACTGAGTCATGACTCCGTGGGTGGATTCTTGTCTCACTCTGGGTGGAGTTCGGTAATTGAGGCCATACAATTCGAGAAATCCCTCATTTTGCTGTCTTTCTTGGCAGACACAGGGTTGATCGCTAGGCTTTTGGAAGGGAAGAAGATGGCATACTTGATACTGAGAGACGAGCAGGACGGCTCGTTCACGAGAGACTCAGTGGCCGAGTCATTGAGACTAGTGATGGTTGAGGATAAAGGCAGGGTATACAGGGACAAGGTTAAAGAGATGAGTGGGTTGCTTATTGAAAGGGCTATACAAGATAATTACGTGAATAATTTCGTGGAATACCTCAAGAATCATAGACAACGATCTTGAGAAGGAAATTAACAGTAAATTGTGTAAACCAATGTTCTGCTTTGGTGGTGGTGGTGGTGTTTTTTTATTTTTATTTTTATTTTTTGGCCTGGTTTGTATTGCATTTGCTATGGGTAATGTTTTATTTTCCAATTTATACTACTCTCTGCCTGCTAATGAAGTTTCTTGTATTTGAATAAATAAAAGGATGATGATTTTGTGATGTACATTTCTCTTTCAGTTGCTTATTGGCCACCAAATTTGTGCTTATTAGTAGGAATTATTTATTGAAAATCATTTAATTAAGGGTAAAATATATTTTATCTTCATCTAATATGACTTGATAGCACTTTACTCCCGTCTCTTGTAACAATAGACATATGCATGTGTGAGGAAAATTACCCAAAAGAATGTCCTTGAACTCCAAAAAAATTGAATACAGGGACCTTATCCATTATGGCGTGGTTTGGGAAGAGGGTTGGGGAGATTTTTGGACTAAAATAGTCATAAAAAATAAAATCGACTTTTTAATTTAATAAGACAAAACATCACATCTAACTCATAATCATTATATTCTTTCTTTTTATCTCCAAAGGATGCCGATTATGAATTTTAGCTCGAATGCAATAACTTCAAAGTACAATAGTGCCTTTGAAGTATTTCCTCCGTTTCCCATTTGAACTTCAGTTTGCCATTCCATTCGAACTTCAAGTTGACATCCAGTTTGTGTACCTTCGAAGCAACATGTAAGGACTTTGAAGCACATTATTCAGAGACTATATTTTGTAATTACAAATATATCTACAATGATGTGGCAATGATTGTAGATCTCATACGATTGAGTTGTATTTAATTAGGAGATTTGAGAAGAAATTAGAAAAAAAGAAAAGAAAAATGTAATGGTAGATGAAAATAAATAAAATATACTTATATTTCACATAATTTAAATACATTTTTCCCTTTTCTTTCTAAATTATTTCCTAAATATCTCAACCAAATACATCACGAGTGTTCTACTAATAAAAAATTAATACTTATCAATAGGGGTGCAACTTGGGTGGACTCAATCCAAGCAATCCGAACCCAGCCCGAATTTTTTTAAGGCTCGGACAAGATATTTTCAAATTCGGTTTGGACTTGGACAAAAATTCAGAAGTCCGAATTAAATTTGGATGGATTTGGGCAAAAACGTTAAACAACCCGAAC
The DNA here is from genome assembly GCA_030407325.1 of Camellia japonica. Classification (NCBI taxonomy): domain Eukaryota; kingdom Viridiplantae; phylum Streptophyta; class Magnoliopsida; order Ericales; family Theaceae; genus Camellia; species Camellia japonica. The sequence continues at coordinate 73,601,691 of JAPPVO010000002.1, forward strand.
AACCTGAAGCCCAAATTATATATATATATATATAGATATATAAAATATTAAATATACATATAAATTATTAGTCATTACATGATATTAAAGTAATTGAGATTATTAAATCATATAAAATATATATTATTATATATACAAATAACATAAAATCTTAATTTTTTTTCAAAATTTCCACTCCTAAATTATAAGGACTATTATAACGGCATGTCTCTTACATTATATAAATTATTTGTTTTGATAGTCTTAATGATTTTCTAAAAAAAATATATTTATATAAATAGAGTCAAATTTTAATAATTTAATAATATAGCTACAATAAAAAAAAATGAAATTCATTTACAATTCAGGCAATTTCAACACCTCAGGTAATTCGGTTTTAACTTGGATCGGGCTTGGGCAGATAACTTCGGATTACAATTCGGGCCTAGGCAGGTCTCAACATAACTTGAATTGAGTTTAGACAACCTCCCAACTTAATCGAACCCGTCCGAATTCCACCCCTACTTATCAAATTATAACATTATAAATTAAATTGTAACAAATTTATGAAAATGTGAAACATTTTCCATAAATCTATTCTTCCTTGGGGAGTAACATACAGCCTACAAAGTTACTAGGGGTTTAACGTTGGTTTCGCTGGTCTCTATGTTCATTGAATAGCCTAATAGTGTTACCTATAAACATACTGCACAAAGTTGATAATCCACGTTCCTTAAAAAAGGGGGCCTCCATTTTACGAATGAAACATGAGCCACTGATGATCGGGGCTCTTTGTTTCCTGTTTTCTCGGTCATTTGTCTGTCACTTTAATTTTGTGTATTTTTTGACTTTTTATAAAATATAGATTGAATTTGAGTTGAGTTTGAAGTGATGTATTAGAGAGGTGATGTGACTTAAATAAGATGATGTGACTTAAATAGGATAATGACTTTTTGATTTTTTTAAAACTTGCCAAACCAGCCCTTAATGTGTTAGAAAAAATTAATAACATATTTGATTTATCTCTTAAAATATAATTTTGAATTTTTTTTAAATTATATTTTTTATTTATCCATCAATCAATTAATTTTTCTTTCCCATTCTTTATCACATTTTCTCCTACACCTATCTATTTAATTTTAAAAAATATCAAATTATCCCAAATTCTAAAATTCTAAAAATATTTTCAAAATATATAATCAAATAAATTTGTTAATTTCTAAACACTCTCAAAAACATTATTTTTAAAATCTCAAAATACAAACCAAATAAGGCTTAAGTATTCCTTTTTCATTTTTATTGTGTTCACAATTTCATTTTCTATTGTCTATATGTTTTTATTTTTTGTCTGGTTGAAACCGAGATTGATAGAACAAGACATGTTTAGGGTTATTTTGAGAAGATGGTTATAATTAATTTTTTGGTTAAAAGCTACTTATAAATTACTTATAAGTAATTTTTTTTAAGAGAGGAAGTGGGTTATAATCCGGAAAGTGGATTATAACCCACTTCCCAAAAGGGGCTTAAGGAGCAAGCTAAAAGCATACATTTTTATGTGTTAAAATTTGACAACATAATTAATAAGAGTACTTTCAATCGCATGTAAGACTTAGGCTTATTTTGGGAAGATGGTAAAAAATAATTTTTTGGCTTTTAATGAAGCTTTTGACTTTTTTAGACAAATGATTTGGGAAGTTCGTAAAAAGTGGCTTTTGATTTTTTTGATTAATATTTGTTTATGATGTCAAATCATAATAAAATAACCAAACTACTCCCATTTAGTTTAAAATATTTACAACTTCATCCATATAACACATTTTGACCCATAAGGGGTAGGGTTGTAATTTCGCCATTGGCTAAAAATCAACTTCGCAAATGAAAAAAATTTCAAAAAAGTCAACTTTGAACTTTTGCTACAAACCAAAAAAAGTGAATGAAAACCAACTTTTCAAAACAAGCCTTAGATTTGTATTTGTGCGATTGGTCATCAACTAAGAACACACTTCAATAATAACATTAAGAGAAATGCTTTAGACCACTAATTAATGGTGACTCTAATGATGTGGCAGTGGGTCTCACCCACTGCCACAGTGTGTTTATGGCTTTTTTTTTGGCCACCTCATTAGTAGTGGAATTAATGAATTGTAAATTAGTGATCTATAGTATTGTTCTAACATTAATAACCGCTCACAAGAAACACAAAGTACAATAAGAAAAATTGCACAACTACTCGCATGTCATTTTCCTCAACTTTAATATAGAGTGTTTTGCCGCTCCATTGAAGGTTTCTCCTCATGGGAAATCTTTCATGTAGGAGTTACATTCGCTTTTGATTCTCTTCCTTACATGATACTTTCCATCTACGGATCGCATCCTTTACTAGATTGGTTTTCTAGTTAGGTTAAGGTTAATCTCCTCTAAGAGTCCTACTGGCCTAACTTAGAAATTAGATCTTCAATAAGGTCAAACCGTTGAACACAACAACCAGGTTGGGATATGGGCACTCCAATATCTCGACTCATCAAGTTCGGTCACTCGGTATCTTAGTTCAAGGCCTTGTCATATGACCTAACTCGGGAGTACGTGCTCACAATTTTATCAACAATTTCATTTTCGAAAGTTCGTGTTTTTTTTTTTTTTTTTTTTTAATTTTTTTTTTTTTTTGATTAGTTGAAATGAAGATTGAAAGAATAAGACATGTGAGAAAGGTAAAATAATGCATTTTATCAACATATATAATATACTTTTATCTTTTTTTTGGGCGTTTAGTGACTTCTATTTTATTAGAATAAATCAATGGGGAGGGAAATCCTTCAATTGACTAAAATTTCTAAAGGCTATACATAATTGACTCTTGTGTGAAATTGTATAAAAAAATTAGAGACTAATTAGACTAAGCCCCATTAATTATTAATGAATATTATTTTATTTCACTCAAATGTGTGTATATTGTATAAACAAACCATATTTTAAAGTAGTTTGGAGGGATTTGAGGCTTCGTTTGAGATGTGGATTGTTTTTTAGATTTAATCTGGAGCTAAAAAGTTTTATTTGAGATGATTCTTTTGACTTTTTGTGGATTGTTTTTTGGATTTAATCTTTTATGAGAAAAAATAAAATGATTATAATTTAGATGTGACATTTTTTAGTTTGAGATTAAAAAATTTATTTTATCTTTTTATGATTATTTTAGTCTAACCCATCTAAACCTATCATGCAAAACTAGTGCTAAGGCCTCGTTTGGCAAGAGGCTATTTTAGCCAAAAAGTTACTAAAAAAGTCAAAAAGCCAACAACCTATATCAAAAAGTCAAAGATTCCCTTTTCTCTCTACTTTTTGCATATCTTTTCGTAAAAAGTCAAAAAGTCATCCCAAACATACTACTCCCTCCGTCCCAAAATATTAGTCTCTTATTTCATTTTTCATTGTTCCAAAATATTAGTCCCTCTTTAAAAATCAAGTACAAAAATAATATAAATTTCCTATTTTGCCCTTCTTTTAAATTAATAAACAATATAAAAAGTACAATTATGACATTGATATTCTCAAAAAATGTACTATCAAAAGGATAATTTTGGAAAATCAACTTTTTTTCAAAAGCAATAATTATACTACCAAAAAAAGTTAGATTCCCCAAAAGGGACTATTATTTTGAGACGGAGGGAGTAATTTTTTTTACATCACATTTTAGCTAAATAGTCAAAAAGTTACTAAATTAACCTGTTCCAAACGAGGCCTAAATGTATGAAAGTGCTGCATAATTAGGATGATCAAAATGTATGAGTTGAGAAATGAATAGAGAAATGGTATTCGTGATAGTTGAGAAAGGTTTTGGTATAACTAATCTTAAAATGATTTATGATTAAGATTTGGAAAATGTTAACACACACTTTTTGAAAGGATGCATTATATACACTTTTAATTATGTTATTTTATTATTTAGTTATAATTAATTTTATTATTTAATTATAATATTATTTAATTATATTTACGAATTTTTTAATTATATCTCATATTATATTTAATTATAATATTTTTTTATTTTTTAATTACCACTCAAAAAAATATAAAATTAGACAATACAATAATATTTCCCTTAAGATTGATATATCAGTACCGCGAAAATGATCCGTAGCTCGACAAATTGGCTCGACAAACTGGCTCGAAAGAGGAGAGAGAGAGAAGAGAGAGGAGAGGTCGTCGCAGAGGAGGAGAGAGGGCCGTCGTCGCAGCTCCCGCCGTCGTCGCAGCTCGTCGCCTCCGCCACTGCCCGATCGTGCCGTCGCAGCCCCGTCGCAGCTCGCCCAGCGCAGCCCCGCCTCCGGCCCCCCTGATTTTTATGGCCCCCTCCCCTCCAGTTCTCCTCCCTCCTCCTCCCGATCTGCAGAGCCCCCCTTCTTCTTCTTCTTCTTCACCGTTCTTTTTTCTTCTTCCTGATCTGCAACAAAAACGGGAAAAAAAAATAAAATAAATTTGACACCAAAACGACGTCGTTTTGGTGTCGAGCGGCATTTCGAGCCACGGTTTCGAGCTACGTAGCATGGTCGATCAGTACCGAAAGATTTATCGTTAATAAAATTTCTGTAATCCCACTATCCTATATACATTCAGGATTGTACGATGCAGTCCGGACAAGAAAGAATTTCAAAACACAACCATGAAAGTGTTTGAAAAATGTTTGAGACTTTTTTTTTTGGGGGGAGATTTGGATTAATAATGCGTTTATATTGTCTTTTTTTTTTAAATTTATTTGGACCAATTACAAATAAATAAAAATTATAAGAATAATATTTTGTAAGGGTCTGAATCATTACTGAAAATACATTTAGCTTGGATGTACAAAAATTTTAGATACAAAAAAAATTAATCTAATGGATTATCAATTTTCTCCTACAGTATTATTCTAATTATATCTCTCTCTCTCTTGTCTGTCTCTCTGGTTTTACGCCGGATGGCAGATGAAGCCGCCCCATTCCCCCCATTATAACCATCCACCTTCTTCTCATTCTTGTTCTCTTCCCAATTTCCACTTCTCTCTCTAAAGCTCTTCACTCTCTCTCTCTAAAGCAGCAGCAGCAGATTTGGGTTCGAAGAGTTGAGGGTCCTAGTTTGAATCCTTGATTACAGCGTGTAGTAGAACTCTGAAAGCATAGTTTGAGATAATGATGTTGATTGGTGAGGTTCAGTAAGTAACGGATGACCAGGTACTTGTTCTTTTTCAGTTTTCAAGTGGATTCCATCAATTTTGGTTTCATCTACACTCTCAGCTCTATTTTAACTCTCAACTCAAAATGTGTGTTTTTTTTTTTTTTTTTTGGTCTTCTTTAGGTGTTCAAACAGAGCTTGATAGAGACTTGACACAGTTTAAAGCATATCATAAATGGCTCCTGAGAATAGCAACTGGCTTTCTTTTTCGCTATCGTCAATGGAGATGTTGAATTCCTCGTCCTCTCGGTCTCAGATGCTTCAATCCACGATGAATCTCTTGCCTTTTCATGGCGCCTCCCCCTCCACCTCCACCGATGATTCTCACAACTACTACTTCCTCGATAATCTCTATGGCAACGGTATTTCTCCTTTTCATTTCCTTTTCTTCGATTTACTGCTTGGGATTTTCATGTCTTAATTATAACTCGACTCACAGAATCAGAGTCCTTTTGAGATTGATCACTCGAATCTGAAAATTTTCGAGTCGGTTTATGGCTGTGTTACTTGGAAATCAATCTTTCTGTTTGGTTCCTCAGGAAAGTATGTACGAATAGAAAAATAAACTGGAACTACTGTTCCTGAAAGTTACATTTCGTACTTGAGAGGATTTCAGTCCTAAATCTTTATTCCCTCTCTCTCTCTCTAGTGCCGCATTTTCTCAGTAACCAAACGGGGCCCAATGTTACTTCTCGGGGGTTTATATATCATTTTCCTAGATGTTATTATTGTAAAAATTTTAGCAGCTATGTTCTGAATCGATTCAGTGATCGAATAGTTCTCTCCACCTTTTTTTGTTTTGTTTGTGATTGAGTTGCTTCGAGTCTGGCTCTTCCAACTGAGTCAGTTCAGTTGTATTGTATTGCATCGCAGGTTGGGAAAATACAAAGCCTGAAGGTCTATCTATGGAACAAAGCATTGGAGATTCATCGATTTTCACAAGCTTCGTGGATTCACAAATCAATCAACAGCCATCTCCAAAGCTGGAAGACTTTCTCGGAGGCGATTCGACCTTGGTTCGATACTCGCATAGCCAAACAGAGACACAGGACTCGTCCTTGACTCACATCTACGATCAAAGTGGTTCAGCCTTATTTGCCGATCACCCAGATTTCAGAACAATAGATGGGGGGTTCCAAGCTTTTTCAACAAACTCGAGCTCTGAAATTGATGACTCCGCTTCTGTGCCCATGACTCAGCTCACTTCCGGCGACTTCTCAGGCCAGTGCCCAAATGGTGGACTGTCACTGGGTGGTGTTGTTAATACTCAGAGATCGGAGAAGGCACTCATTTCAGTTGATTCGGAGGAGACTTGTAAGAAGATGAGTGATACATTTGGGCAGAGAACTTCGATTTACAGAGGGGTCACTCGGTAATTCATAGCTCTTCCTTAGTTCCTTTCTTTATTATTATTATTATTATTATTATAATGTTGATACTATCTATGTTTTTCTTCGTTTTTTAATCCTACTGTTCATGATGTGGTTTACTGGTGTTGATGCAGGCATAGATGGACGGGAAGGTACGAAGCGCATCTATGGGACAACAGCTGTAGAAGAGAGGGCCAGGCCAGAAAGGGACGTCAAGGTCCTCTCTCTCTCTCTCTCTCTCTCTCGTACTTACATACATACATATATACTCTGAATGTAGTATAAAATACTATAACAGAAAAGTGACGACGTCAAGGTCTTCCTCTCTTTTTTCTAATAGAGTTTTTTGTTTTTTGAATTTGTAAATTGCATATAGTTTTAAATAAAAAAAATTTCAAATTCAAACAGTTTTTGAAACTTGTTTGATATTTTAGGGTTATTTATTTGTATATTTTTTGATTTTTTTGTGAAATGATTGAAAGTGATGTGGTGAAAATGTGATATGAATTAAATAAAAAGTCCTGATTCAAATAAGAAGATTACAACCCAAATAAAATAATATGTTAAAATAACGTTTATTGTTTTAGTCCATGCTAAACAAAGCTTTAATAGCTTCCTAAAATCTTGGTGTTAACCTTATTTTTAACTATTGTTTGAGATGATCTAAATAAGTATATTTTTTAATTTTTTATAAAAAAAATTATATAGAAAAATAAGAGGCGATGTGAACTAAATTAGTGCATTTATCTAAATAAGGCCTACTTTGTTAATTAGAAAAAAAGTTAATTTATTGATTTATTTGGATCACATCATTTATTTATTTATTTATTCTTTTGAATGTTTTTTTAAAAAAGCCAATAAGCTAAAAAAATTACTTTTCAAAATAGGCCTAAGGCTTGGAACATGTTGGGTGTGTTTGGTTTGTATTTGTAGAGTAATTTTTGAGATAAAAAATACGAAAACTTATTTGGTTTGTCTTTTTTCATAAATGGTTTTGGAAAATTATCTTGGGGAGAGAGTTTTAAAAAAAATGATTGATTTGATGTGTATGAGAGTGATTTTGAAAAATAGGTAATCAAACAAAATTTTGAGATTTTTTTTGAAAAAATTTGTTTGGTTTAATTACTTTTGAAAATTTGTTTATAGAGAATTTTTTCAAAAATTTTTCTGAAAGACAAACCAAATAAGGCCGTTATTTTGGTAATTTTTTAATTTTTTGATTAAAATATGAGGGAAAAAAATAATATGTTTAGAAGGATTTTTTAATTTTTTATGAAAAGATGTGTAAAAGGTTTAAAAAAAAAGAAGAGAATTTTTGATTTTTAGTTGGTTTTTTAATTTTTATGATGATTTTTTAATTTTTAAGCTAAAATAATGAATTACCAAACGAAACCCAAGTGTGTACAAACAAATTCTTAGAAGTTGGAATTATATTTTGAATTTTAAAAAGTTACAAAATTCAGTATATTTTTATTTTTTGAATTTAGTAATTTTTATTTTTATATTCCTTTATAAATATTTTTTTATTTTAAAATGCATTTAGTTTAAAATTTTGATTTTTTAAATTATAAAAAAAAAATTACTAAAAAATTCATTAAGAGATTAATGGGTTTTGACGCGCAGGTGGTGTTGTGGCATCATCTGCTTCTTTCAAATCATACTTTTATGATGATTGATTGAGACTGATATGCTTCTACGATTGTACTTCATGGCCGCCATTTTTTCATTTTTTGGGTTGAATTTGTTGTCTTTTACCTCTTTTTTCTTTATTTTATTTTATTTTAAAAAATTCGATTTTATTTCCCGATCTATGATTCATTGAAATTTTTACTGTTTTCAAACAAGGATTCCCTATAAAATACCAATCACAGAAGTGGAAAATATTAACAATTTATTTTCTTGTCTCATTGTTCTCTGTGGAAAATAAAGAAAATAGCCTGAAGTTAACCATCCTTGATCCTATTTTCGGGTTACAACCTGCAACCTTTACGTTGTTGCCTCTCAACTAGTCTGAACACTAGCTTCTGAAACTCTGAAATTTTATCACATTGGCTTTTTGTTCACTGATGAGACTGGCTCTCAATGTGGTGGTTGACCAAGTCACCAGAATGAGAAAATGAGGTTTCAATGCAATGCAGAGCCCTCCCTTTTCGAATGAGGATCCTCCCCTTAAGATTCCTACTTGACTTTCTACTTGTTGAGCCATTGGATATACTTTTAGGTCTAATTTTGATAATCCGAACCGTTCATATTTTAAGATTTGTTGAGTATATCATACTTGTAAAAAATCAAATTGATCGGATATCAGAAAGTATGTGTTCGGAAAACTAACTAAAAACTATTTCTTTTAAAAATTTAATAAACAGTTTTTTGAACACATGCTTTTTGATATCTGATCAACTTGATTTTTTACAGGATATATTTAATAAATCTTAAAATGTGAATGGTTCGGATTATCAAAATTGAGTCTAAAAGTAAGCCCAATGGCCCAGCAAGTAGGAACCTCAAGGAGAGAATCCTGATTCTCCCTTTTCAAGGAAACTGATGATAGCTGGCTATAGTTATTTATTTTTTGCATCCCCTTGTTTTGAATTTTTTGACAAATCCGCATGGTTTTGATAGCTGGCTACGAAATTGTTTTCAGGATTTTTATATGGGTGGATGATAGAAATGATATAAGCCCCAAGTATGCAATTGATAAATTTTTATTGATGTTGATTACACGGATAGTTTTCAAATCGTATATTTGGAGTTCTTCAATTAAAAAATTACCACCTGTGCCTATGGCTAAATAATTGTGTACCACCACTGGTGTGGTGGGGGTGTGTAGGTTTAATTTCTATAGATAAGAACTTGATATTTTTTTCTCTTTCCCATCTTGGGATTGTACTTTGTCGTTTATTGCTTTGCTGGAGTCTGGTGTGTTGTTAGACTTTAATTGTCTATCAGATTGATGTAATGTTTTTCATATTTGTAATTAATTGCCTACCGAATTACGCTATTTTCACTTTTATGGAAGGGACCAGGATCCTCTCTTATTATTTCTCTGCAATGATGTTGTGTTTGAAAAATGACATTAAAATATTGCCTTTTTATTTTAAACTACGCGTTGTGCTTCAAGTATTTATGTTGGACCATAGGATTATCACAATAAAATTATTTCAGAGAAAAAGAATGGTAGATGATCCTCATTTGCAGATGGCGTTTGTAATTATTTTTTATTTGTTTATAGTTGATGAATTTAATGTTGTTATTGAATTTGAGGTGATTGTAAGTGATACTAGTAAGTGATACTTGAGGGGTTATTTGTGTAATTAACCGTCTTAGTTAAGAAATACTTAAAATTTAATTTAGCTAAGAATTTTGTGAAACATTTCAAGTAAATGATTGATTAGGCATGAACTTTACTGCATTGTTTGTAATTTGCATGATATTGAAAAATTGTCAGGTCAATAAATTAAAACAGTAAAGATTTTTTAGATTCTCATAATTCTTGCTTGGAAATGTTGAAGATGGAGTATGAAAAACTAAAAGAGAAGTAACGAATATAAAAATGTCGACACCATCTCAGATTCACACACATCTGATCCTGTAAAACTTCACACTCAATATGCGAGTGCACACACAATTCTCCTCATTTTCCTTTGTTTTGTTTGAGTAATGAATTTCTTAATCAGAAATCTTGACTAGCTTGTAAGCTAATGTGAAATCTTTCCCAACTTTTGCATGAAATGTGGAATGCTGAAATCTCTGGTTGTCACTCAATGTGAAATTTGATCTGCAGTGTATCTGGGTAAGTAATCTTTTTATCCATTTAAAATATATATATATATATATATATATATTTTGTGTTTTAACTTTTTCATCAATGATTTGTAATGCATTTGTTTAAATATCAGGTGGCTATGACAAAGAAGAAAAGGCAGCGAGGGCTTATGATTTGGCAGCTCTAAAATACTGGGGTCCTACTGCCACCACCAATTTCCCTGTAATATATAATGCATCCTTCTAGTTTTCTATGTTATTCAGTTTGACAGTTCCTTTGTCTCTGCATTATAATTTAGGTATTTGACCAATAATGTGATCTTAAGCACTGAAGGAGATGTCTTGTTGCCCTATAGGTTTCAAATTACACCAAAGAACTTGAGGAGATGAAACACGTGACTAAACAAGAATTCATTGCATCATTGAGAAGGTCTGCTGACCTGCTTTTGCTTTTCTCTGTTTTTTTGTTTTTTGTTATAACTTTAATTTTAATATTTTATTTCTTTAATAACTAATTATCTGGTAGAATTGCTTGCACCACAAATGATCTACTCTTGCTGAAGAAGTTTCTTTAATAATTGTCAGGAAAAGTAGTGGATTTTCAAGGGGAGCATCTATCTACAGGGGTGTAACAAGGTTTGAACACTTCCATCTAATAACCAATCTATGGTGCTGTTTGGTGCAGTTTATTGTAAGTTAAAGCTAATAAGCAGAAAGTAGAAATTAAAAGCACCCCTTTCTCAGTTTCTAAATAATCAGCTTTTTTTAAGCTCATTTAAGTTATTTCTGCCTAAAAATCTGTAAGCAAAAACTGCACCAAATAATTTGGCATAGATTCCCAAATTAAAATAAGCGATAATCATCCCTTATAATTCACACCAAACACCCCCTATGTCTAATGGCTTTTCAACTATTCCATTTTTATTGTTGCTAACATTAGGAACTAGTGATTTTTCACAGGCATCACCAACAGGGTCGATGGCAAGCAAGGATAGGTCGTGTTGCAGGGAACAAAGATCTGTACCTTGGGACATTTGGTAATAATTTTTTCCTATTTACCTTTTAATGATAAAGAGGTTGGCTATCTCATATTGAGCTGCAGAGGCCTGAAAAAATATATATTTTTTTCATAAAAAATTCTTCTAGGAACATTTTTTTGAATGAAATACTCACTGGACCCAATATATTTATCTTTCAGCAACCCAAGAGGAAGCAGCAGAGGCATATGACATAGCAGCAATAAAGTTCAGGGGAGTGAATGCAGTAACCAATTTTGAGATGAACCGGTACGATGTTGACACCATTTTGAAGAGTGCTCTTCCGATTGGTGGGGCTGCTAAGCGGTTGAAGCTCTCACTCGAGGCAGATCAGAAACCATCTTTGAACAACCTAGACCAACAACCTCAGTGCAGCAGTAACAGTAGCAGCTCTAGCATCATCAATTTCACTAATTCCAGTCAGCCACTTGAAGCTATCCCATGTGGAGTGCCATTTGATTCCACTGCTCGTTACCATCATGACCTCTTCCACCTCAATTCCAACAGTGCTGTTGCTTCTGATAACCCTGGCTCTTCCTCCACCATGGTAACTCCTATGACTTTCTTGCCATCAGCACCTGAGTTTTTTATTTGGCCTCACCAATCCTATTAACATGACCTACTAACTAGTTATTAGACTTAAGTCAACAAATACTGGTCAGTTTGACTGCTATAGCCCATGTCTGTTGTATTCTCTTCTCTTAAAGCTCTGAGATCTCATCTGACCCACTAAACTTCAGAGTAGCATTTAATTATATGTAGCAGATATGAGGTATATGGTTCTGTTTTTGTTTCCTAGAAAAAAAAAAGAAAAAAAAAGCCGAAGTTTTGTAACTATAGCTTTTGTTCAGTAGGTTGATGAGACATGTATGTTGAATTGGCCTGGGGCATTCCATCTTGAGGAAGAAGTGTACCCTTCTTCTCTAGTTTTGCTTTGGTTAAGAGTTACTTCTCTCATTGTTAATTGTTGCTGTGTTAGTTCTTAATTGACATACAAAACCATGGTTTCCATCATTTCATCTTTCATTATTGTTTTCCTAGTTTACCAACTTTTTATGTGTACTTAATGGAATTCGGGCTTTCTTTTTTTAAATTTTTTATTTTTTAAATTTTATATTATTATGATGAAGTATTGCTATATGAAGTTGGAAATTGTTGGCTGAGGTTGTAAAATGAACCAAGGTATTCATGTTTGACTCGTTAAAAATTTTGAGATAATTTAACACATTTTAAAACTTGTTTTGGTATTCCTAAGTTGGCTTGATGAATAGTTCAACATTGAATCATTTTGGGCTGTTTAGGCCTCTAATTAAAGAAGACTATTGAGGGCTTGTTTGGTTTGTTTTTGGGAGAGTTGTTTTTGAAATTTTTTTTTTAAAATTTTGTTTGGTTTGTGATTTTTCTTGAAAAGTTTTCAAAATCACTCTTTCTTATCTATCAATCAATTATTTTTTTTTTTAAACACATCTATTCGATTATAATAAAATATCAATCATCTTAAACTTTTAAATTCTAAAATTACTTTCAAAATATATAATCACATAAACAAAAAAAATTTCTAGACTCCTCCCCCCAAATGTCTTTTTCAAAATCAGTCTCTCCAAAATAAACCAAACAAATCCTAAGGTAGTGTTTGGTAACGTTTACGTTTTTGGTTTATGTTTACAAAATTTTATAAATTAGTTTTTGTTTATTTTTAGAAAAATATAAATTATAAGCGCGTTTGGTTTGAATAAAATGTTTAAAAAAATTTAACAACATAAATTAAAAAATATGTTTGTTCAGGTCTAAAATATTTATATTTATTTTTATTATTTATGACATTGGAATCACACATTATATAATTGAAAAAAAAATAATTGGAAAAAAAATTATTTGAAATAAAATTAATTAAAAAATAATTGAAAAAATTTAATTGGGAACAAAATATTTGAAAAAAAATTAACTGCAAAAAAATAATTAAAAAAAATTATTTAAAAAAAAATTATTTGGAAAAAAATTTGAAATAAAAAGTAATTGAAAAAAAAATTAATTGAAAAAAATTTAATTGGAAAAAAATATTTGAAAAAAAAGATTAATTGAAAAAAAATTAATTAAAAAAAAAAGTTGAAAATTGAAAACGTAAACTCATTTTGTGAGTTTGCGCTTTTTCTCAAATTTATAAACTGAGACAACTATTTATAAATCAAAAAATTATCAAACAAGTTTTTATGACAATTTTTAAAATTTTTGTAAATATAAACTGAAAATTGAAAATAGAATGGTTACCAAACAGACCTTAAATGTTTTGAAATTTTGAATGAGAAAAAGAAAAAAATAGTAAAGAAAAGAAAAAAGAACGTACTGCTAGAATGATTCATGAAGGTTTGACATGAGCTGGCAATCTTCATATGCCCGTTTGACTGTGATTTGGTCTAAAAGACTTTAAAAAGCATAAAACAAGTCTTGTTTGGTAGAGTTGTGGGAAAGTATTTATAGTTTATATTTAAACAGCTTATAGCTTATAACTCAAAGAATAAGCTGATTTCTGATTTTCGAAAAAGTATCTCCTGCCCCACTCAAAGAATAAGTTAATTTTTGACTTCCAAAAAGTCATTCAAAGAATAAGCTGATTTTTGACTTCCAAAAAGCTATAAGTTATAAGGTATAAGCTAAACTAAACACATCAAAATAGCTTAAATTAAGCTGAAAGCTGAAATTAAATTCTGCCAAACTGGCACAAAGTAGATAGACGTTGTGGCTTTGTGGAGTTGGTAAAACCTAATTAGCCAGTGTTACTTGTTTTGTTTTCTTCTTTACTGGTGGTTTTGCCTTGTTGCTGCAACATTAGGGTTAAACAAAATAATTGAAAAAATGCAAACGGGTTCATTTTAGATCAAATTGTATTGTTTGGTACGGTTTTTCAAAGTATGATTAGGTGTTAATTCTTACAATAGGAGAATTGTACTTTATGGGTTGGTCCATAATTTTGTAGTTATAGTTTTGGTTTGAAACTGGAACGTTTAAATATATGCGCACACACACATATATATATAATTTGTTATTTATGGTAGATATTCAAGTATTTTATTAGTATATATATATTCGTAAGTTAAAATCTTAAGTGATTTGTGATTGGAAATAGATTTAATTGTGGCAAATCCCAAACACACAAAAATTAACAATCTAAATTATCTAACACGCATGAAAGTGATTTAGATTGTTGTTTTATAATTGATAAATCGACACAAAAGATTTTAACGTGAAAACAATCACAATTGGAGCACTTATAATTGTGATAAAAAAATCACGGGCTAAAAGGCACTAATCAATCTACTATGAAGATAATGAAAATATACAAGAGTACAAACAATTACCCAACATGCTCAAGAACTGTCTTCTGCCTCTTGTTTCTCTTTCAACAACAACTTTATCTCGGTGTTTATTAGTCCTCCAAGCTTAAATCTTCGGAATCTAATGATCAAACTCTTTAGAAAAGTAGAACAATAACAAACCCTTGATATAAGCAATTCAATTCATGTGACATGACAAACTCACAAAATCATCAAGAGAAATAATAGGTAAGCACTCTAGAAGAAAACACAAAGTATCGAGTTTTAGATTTGGAAGTCGTAACCCTAAAATTTATAACTTGCGTAGCTTTAAACAAAATAGGGTCGCGAAGACCGCTTGCACGCAGGAAAGTTCGCTCAAGTGGTGTGTTTAAGATGCAGAGAAACCATAAGTGCCTTTGCTCGCACAATAGAAAGTCTGCTTGAGTGCATAATTGAACCTCCCAGTATATCCACCCAAAAAAAAAACCTCCCAGTATTTTTGCAGAGCAAGTTTGAATTATTAAGAGATGTTATTCTTTGTTGGCGCCATCATTTCACTGCTTGAGCGGTCCAAGGGCAAACAGGGCACAAACATTACAACTGAAACGTGTTTGTTCGCGGAATTGACAACCCAAGGGACCTAACAATCTCCCCTTTTGGAAATTTCCGGACAAAACACTTCTAACAATGAAGCCTAACAAAAACATGAACTATACATAAACACAACCTAACCACGCTAAACACCATGTGAAGTGCACCACCTGCAATGATCACAATAAGAACAACACAAACAAAAGTGATAGCATGTACCAATATATAAATGAGTAGCATGTACCAATATAACCAATATAACCAAACCATAACCATGCTATCAGCAATTATACTCCCTTTTTTGACTGGGAACGACAAAGAGCCAAATGCATGATCAAAACCCAATAGCCAAGAAACAAGCATAACATAATCTAAGCTATCAAGTTCCAAATCCTAATAGACATCAAACAGTTCCCAAAATAAACATCAATGAACCAAAGCTAAAAATGTCCAAGCTAGGAAATAATACACAACCAGAATAGAAAACAAATATGTCCAAAATAGCAAGATATGAAAGGAAACAGATATCCACAAGCATTGTCAAAAAAGAAGAAAACATTACTGAGATGGCGGTGATGGCTACTGCAACTGTAGATAGGATAGAATCTAGGCAAGCTGGTAAGATGACTGATCCACTAAGGTAAAATTGTGTCCGGTAGTAGCCTCTAATGTAGCGAGACAGACATGCTGCCCTTCCTTACAATCAGTTGTAGCATCCAATTCACCTTCCTCCACCAATTGTTCCACACATGCATCAGAAGGACTTGCCTCCGAAGACTCCCCCTTAACATGAGCCTGACTTTGAGAGACGGTCTTTTTGGTAAACGGTTTAACCAGAGAAACAAACTCATCATCATTAGAAGAGGAAACCTCAAGAGAGAAGAGGATCCAATTAATGAGACACCTATACGGAAGACCTAAAAACTTTTTACCCTTGAAGACAGACATCATTTTTGCAGAATCATTACTAGAAGATCAATGGGAATGAGGCGATCAATGCAGTACAAAACATACCCCTGGTCTTGATTTTATGTTTGAGCTATGAGTGGCTACATGAAGGTTAGCATTGACAATGGGGTTCAAAGACGAAAACGAGAGAGGAGTTCGTTTTGTTTGATTAGAGCCTCGGCAACCCAAACCCGAGGAGACCTACATAGATTGGAAGCTACCAAATTGAAGTCAGCATTTGGAGTGCCCACGAAAGGATAATGGCAATCAGTAATCGGTGGAATCCTAAGCGCATGACGAATCAAATCTTGATTAACATGAATTTGTTTGGACTTGAACTAAGTGATAAAAAAAGGACCATTCTCATCAATTGAGTAAATGTTATAGTAGAACTCTCTCACCCAATCGAGATTTTGAGGACCTAAGAAAAGAAGGACCTGGTCACCACCTAAGGGAGTGAATACATGCCTAATGGGAATAGACTTAAAGGTATTGGGGTGAACATTACGTTTGAGATGAACAGGCTGAGAGACAAAGAAGTCCCTAAAAATTTTAGCTTTTTCCTTTGATTAGAATTTCTCAGTATTAAAAGCAGGGCAATTGGTCGTAGATTTTTGATACTTGGTGGATGAAGACATGATTTAGCACTACAGAGAAAGATATCTGCCAACAAGGACAACACATACCCATTCACAACTGACAAGCCATGCCCAAGAACACCCAACAACCAAACACCACCAACAGCAATGACCTACAAAGATACCTCCAAAGACCAACCAATGGCCCCCAATATCAACCAATAGCCCTCAATGTGAACCCCCAAAACACCACTAATCAACCAACATCATTAGAGATAATAACAAAAAAAAGAGAATAGGGAAATTAAAAAAAACAATAAACAACCAAAACATGAGCATTATATTCATGAGTGAGAGAGCGATAGGCAAAACAAATAAGCAAGACCAACATAAAAAACAGTGTTAAACAAAATATAAAGCCCTAGAGGAAAACTAGCAAAGCAACTAAAGATATGAAAAAATAACAACAAAAAAAGAAAAAAAGAAAAAAAGAAGAAGATAGAAATAAAGAGGAAAGCCCTAGATTAAAGCTCTCAAAACAACTACGGATCACCCAAAAAAAAAAAGAGAAAGAAAAAAAAAGAGAGGAAAACCTTAGAAAGATGAGAGAGAAGAAAACCCATGAGAGATAAACCAAATACGGAGCAAACAGAGGAGAAACTTACCACAAAGTGATGAAAATCACGTGAGATGGGACGAAATCAAGAGAAACCAAGGAGATGAAGGTCGTCAATGGCAATGGAGTGAAATCGCCCTAGAAAGGAGAACATGAACCAATTTGGGGAGAAAATGGAAGTGAAGAGATGGAAGTGACTATTAAAACCCGCGTAGACCACTCGAGCGAACACTTCATCGCTCGAGTGAACTAACTTAAACTTGTGCATATCGCTCGAGCCAAGAATCCATTGCTCGAGCCCAAAAAGTATTAGATGAGGTCATTTACCGCCTGAGCGCAAGAAACATCGCTCGAGCGGTCCCAATAAAACAGAAAAGTCCCCAATAACCTCAACCATACCCTTGAGCATCCAAACCAACCAAAACAGAGTATCATCTGAAATTGCAAGGTATGAGTAAAATTGTAATAATGTGATACTAAGATGAAATAATCTACACATCATGAAACCGACAAACTTGCAAGATTGATAATTATGAACATGAGATCATCAACATGCAAGGTAAGAATGTAAAAAATGACATAGAGAACACATGCATGCAAAGCTCAAAGGAGAACATGATAGCTCACAAAAATAGTGCATGTGTGCAATCCTTGAATGTCCACAACCGCTAGAGTTAATCTTAATAGTGATCGGATGGCTGGATGTCATGACCCAAACCTGTCCCTAGAGGTTTGGATCATAACCGGCCAGCAATCATATGATTACCTATGGCCTCAAACAGAATGCAAAATGTATAATATATTGAGGCCTAAAGTGGAAGCAGACAGATAGTAATTAAAGTCCATTGAGCAGTGCATAAATGATAAAGATAAAACATTCCTCATTCATATCATTGAACCCATGTATAGAACATATACAGTAGGTAAACTTTCATACATTAAGTTCAAACATTCAAACTCAACTTTACAAAAACAAAAACTTAATAATAAAATGCAAAAGCCCCATCTCGGAGGCATGACATCACAGGTTCACAAAAGATAACTCCTCAAGCTGACTTTATGGTTGATTTCAATGTTGATCACCTACATATATATAGGGAAAGTGGGTGAGCTGAGCCCAATGAGTAATAATAAAGTAAAAGAGTTATTGAATGAGTCCGGATTTTAGAAAAAAGAAAAAAAAAAAAAACTTATCATAGTGAAAATATCTTTTAGAAATAAATCATTCAATAGCATTGATCATATCTCAACATGACAGAATGACCTCGGGTCCAATATAAAGCGGAATGACCTTAGGTCCAAGTTATAACAGAACGACCTCTGGTCCAATTTATACGGAATGTCACGACCCAAACCCGCTCCTATAGGTTTAGCATCGTAACCGACTAGTAATCCTAGGATTACCACAGGCCTCTGAACTGATTAACACATAATAAGGGGCTGTGGAAGCAGATATACAAAATATTTTGTACATAGAGCTGTGCAGACATACATGAGACAGTAAATTTAAAGCTTATATACATATACCCACATATGACGTCATGTACACATCCATCATAGATCGTCATTAAACATATCATGCAAAAGAACTGTTCACTTAAAACAACCAAAAGTCTTAAACTTACAATTTGATTCACAAAACTCGACAATTGACTCTTTTTGGAACCTTTTCGGGAGGCACAAAGGGTGGCCGACAAAATTGAAGCCCAGGCAATCATCACTGAGCCTGGTTACACGCCTAATCACCTACATACATAAATATTACAGTGAGCTGGAGCCCAATGAATAATAACAGAGTAAAGATTTTAATGAATGATGTCCATAACAGATTCAGAAATCAGATTTCAAATCTCTTGTCAAGGCAAAAACATAATCATGTTCGTATTCGTATCATAAACAGAGTTATATTCATATTCAAATAATACGTGGTACATTCATTAGCGTTAACAAATCACATTGGTCATTCATATCAAGTTCCATAACAGAACCTCCAGTACCAAGTATCATGTAACATACGTAGGCTACGGTTATTTTTTTTTTCGGACGAGGCCTTATGACCATAAGCCACAGTATTATCTCCCCTGGGCAAGAGCTTTCGCTAAGATATCACAAATACATTTCAAAGAATTGGGTTATCATTCATTAATCTCAAAATAGCATTTTGTATCATTTGTTTTAGAAACTGATCATATCGTATCATAATGTTCAAAAAGGTATTCCATATTGAACGTAACTTTACAGAGTTATTATTCACAGATAGCTTCAATAGCAAAACAAATAGATCAAACAGCTCATGGCGTGTGACCTACACAAACATATAACAGATATACTTATTGAAACACATGCTTGGATAGTGTGTAACTTATTTCGTTTAAGTCTTAGTGTGTTTCTAGCCTTTATCCTCATTATTATGTCTTAATTAGGGTTTAGGAATGCTTAAGATACAATGAGGATGCCAAAATGTAACTCAGAACACTTAGTCAAAATTTCAAAAACAGGGTAGTCCGCTCGAGTGCAACTTC
Source organism: Camellia japonica (assembly GCA_030407325.1). Classification (NCBI taxonomy): domain Eukaryota; kingdom Viridiplantae; phylum Streptophyta; class Magnoliopsida; order Ericales; family Theaceae; genus Camellia; species Camellia japonica. Next base: position 73,621,616 of record JAPPVO010000002.1, read on the forward strand.
GGTCACTTAAGCGGCATGTAAGGTTTGCAAAAGTATTGGTTGCATGAATTTTTCGCTTGATGGACGTTCGACGGTTGCTTGAGCATAAGACTGAATAAAAAGGGTCTCCGCTAGAGCGTAACTATTAATCATATTATTTAATTTTTATGATGTCTAAAATATTATTAATATACATATTATTTGACACAAAATATTATCTTTTTAAAATATATATATTTGTTAAATATTATTTAAATAAAAATATTTTGAAAACTTTACTATTCACTTTTTGAAAAATAGTGTTAATTACTATTCATCTTTTGACAAATCGATTAGTTGTATTATTTTGACAAAATGTGATTGATATTTTGTTTTCTTTTGATAAGATCACATAGGATGAATGTATATGCAAAAATTATTTGATTTATATTTTACATGCAAAGTGAAACTTAACTTAAGTGATGTTTGAAAACAAATCATATCTTTTTATATATATATATATATATTATTATATTGTAAAAAGAAAAAGATGAGCAAATCTTTTGACGGTGGGTTTTGCATCATTGATATATATATATATATATATATATTACTATAATAAATAAGAAAAGGTAAGTGTAAAGTTTGACAAAATTATGCATCTTATATATATGCATATATATATACATGATATTATATTCAAAAGTGTTGATTAGATTATATATTCAAACCTTGGTTGATTTGTCTGTAAAGTTTGAAAAAGTGAACAAAGAAAATTTATACAAAAAGAAAATGCCATGATTACAAGAGAAGACTTATGTAATTGTAAATCAATCTTTGAAGATGTTTTGCCTACAGAATTAAAAGAAAAGTGCAAAATGCTTTGAATTTGCTTGCATAAAAAATAGACACAAAATCATGTAGTTCTTGACTTCAAGAGTAATGATGGAGCAAAATCAATTCCCTATTTGAATTCAAAGATGTGATTCAAATTGTCTACAAATCGGTGGCTCATATTTGAATTTTGTATCATGTCACACATATACATACACACACACACACATATATATATATACTAATGAAACAAGAAGAAAAAGTTGAAGCAAACTATTTGCGTTGGTGAAAGTTGTGTTTTATATCAAAATTTTCTAAAACGATGCTGCATTTTTTACTAAACAAAAAGGGAAAAGAAAAAGTTACTCTTACTAATTATTTTCATCTTTTTCTTTATTAACATGTGCTGGAATATTTAAAATTAAGGAGCGTGCTTATGTAAGCCATGACGTCAGCAAGGAGCGTCCAACGAGTATATTTTGTGTATAAATAGAAGTGTTGTGTGTAGAAAAAATCAAGAACTTGAAGAGAAAATTTCTTAAGCTCCAAAATTCTGAGTACATTGTATTCTGCTCTTTCACTTTCAAATCTAAGTCTAGCCTTTGTTCTTAACTTTTATGTCTACTCTTTGTGAAAGAATTATTGTAAAAGTGGGTTCAAGTACCACTTATTCTTATTTCTTATTTTTGTGAGAGATTTTGTAAGGGTAAGGCATTTATTATTGAGTGAGGCTCAATAGATAAGAGTAAGTCCTGTGCCAAATCCACAAGCTTGGTGGTGTATTTATTCAATTAATAGTAAAGAAATTCTCAAGGAGGTTCCTTGGGGAGTGGACGTAGGCCTGGCGTGCCGAACCACTATAAATCGCAGTGTTTGATTTTCCTCCCTATCTCTCCTACTTTTATATTGATAATTATTATTCTATTTTTTTATTTATTAAAATTCTGAATATTGTTTAATTTTAATATTGTGAAATTTTTAATAACCCAATTCATCCCCCCTCTTGGTTGCCTATCTGGGATAACAATTGGTATCAGAGCTTAAACTCTAGTTTGTGTGACTTAATCGTCTTAGAGTAGATCATGGCAACCCCTAGTTATTCTTTACCCGAGGGACAAGCATCCAATAGGCCACCACTATTTAGCGGCACAAATTTAGCTATTGAAAACTAGGATGACCATACATGTTCAATCTAATGATTATGAATGTTTGAAAAATTATTTGCAATGGTCCAAAAATTCCTACCAAAAACCATAGATGGACTTAGGTACCAAAACCTGAAGAAGAGTGGGATGAATCAGATACTAGAATGACCCAAATTAATGTCAAAGCTACAAACATGTGTACTGCGCCTTAGATGCCAACGAGTTCAACAGAATTTCCACATGTAAAACCGCAAAAGAAATTTGGGACAAGCTTATAGTGACTCATGAGGGAACTGAACAAGTTAAAGAATCTAGAGTCAGTTTGCTAGTCCATAATTATGAACTCTTTTAAAATGAAGCTTGATGAGACTATTCCTCAAATGTTTACTCGCTTTACTGATATTATTAATGTTTAACTTCTCTTGAAAAAAATATATACTAATGCTGAAATTGTAAGAAAAGTGCTTAGGTCATTGCCAAAAAGTTGGGAGACAAAAGTCATTGCAATTACCGAAGCCAAGGATTTATCAAAGCTAAGTCTAGATGAGTTAATGGATCTCTCTAACTCATGAGCTCATAATGCAAGAGGAAAGGACGAGGAGGACAACAACAAGAAGAAAGGAATAACCTTCAAATCCACCTTGAAACATCAAGAGGATAAGGAAGATGATTCAGATGAGAATGAGGAAATGACATTCATCACTAGAAAGTTCCAAAGATTTGTGAGAAAGAAACAAGGCGTACAAAATTTTTTCAGAAAAAACTTCAACAACAGGATTTTCAAAGAGGAGAAAATCACAAAAAATCTGAAGTAACCTGCTACGAATGCAACAAACCTGGACATTACAAATCAGAATATCGAGAACTTAAGAAAAAATTCAAGAAGGACAAGAAGAAAGCTATGATTGCAGCATGGGGAGAAGATATGATGAAAGCGACACAGAAACCGAAGTTTGCAAAAATGAGGTTGCTAACCTATGCTTAATGGCACTTGGAAATGAAAATGAGGTAAATGACGAATCCTTTACATTAGATGAATTACAATTAGCTTTTGATGAATTACATGCTGAATTTGAAAACTTAGTTTGAAAAGTAATTGTCAAAAGAAAGTAATTTCAAATTTATCAAAAGAAAATGAATCATTGACTTACACGATAAATGTTTAGAAAATAAAGCCATGAAAATGAAAAAGGGAAATGAGAATTTTAACTCGAAAAAAGTCTTCAATTCTGAAAAACATTTAGTTGTATTGCAAAAAGAAAATGAATCTTTGAAAAAGGAGCAAATTATTTTGAAAGAAAATATTGAAGACTTGAAAAATACTCTTTCAAAATTCACTCAAGGCAGAGAAACTTTAGATAAAATTCTTAAAAATCAAAATCGTACTTTTCGTAGAGCCGGAATGATATAAACCTTTTCCAAAAGTAAAAACTGTCAAAAATGGCTTTGTGTATGCATCTTCTAATCACTCTCATCTCACATGTCATTTTTTTGGTACAAAAGTCATATTTCACCTTCATGTCCTCTTAAAAGAAATCCTTTTGCTAAAATAAAAAAATGTGGGTCCCTAAGGACAGTTCAAGAGTATCAAATTCTAACTTTTATGACCCAGGAAAAATGGGACCATAGAAAAATCAAATTTTTGTAGGTATGTTTCAAGACAAAATCCAGTAATGATAGATGGTATCTCGACAGTGCATGTTCGAGCACATGACTGGAAATAAAGCTATGTTCGCCACACTTCAACCAAAGATGGCGGATATGTGACTTTTGGCGACAATAGCAAAGGTAAAATCATTGGTGTAGGAAGTATTGGTAAAAAATTCCTCTCCTATATTGAAAATTTTATTTGTTGAAGGTTTAAAACAACTTGCTTAGCATTAGTCAATTATGTGATAAAGGTTATAGAGTTATTTTTGAGAAAACTCATTGCACTATTGAAAATACCCTAGAAAACAAAACTTTATTTATAAGTTATAGACATGAGAATGTATATGTGTTTGATTTACATGATTTATCTTCTCATTTTAACATTAAATGTTTATCTGCTATAAATGATAATGGTTGGCTTTGGCATAGAAGATTAGGACATACTCATTTTGATTTAATTTCCAAACTTTTAAAAAATGAGTTAGTCATAGGTTTACCAAAAATTGTTTTTGAAAAAGATAAACTTTGTGATGCATGTCAATTTGGAAAACAAACTAGAATTTCTTTTAAATCCAAAAATATCGTTTTAACTACTAGACCACTTCAACTCTTGCATATTGATCTATTTGGACCATCTAGAACATTAAGTTTAGGAGAAAAATCTTTTGTGTTTTGTTATGATTATACTAGATATACATGGGTATTATTTTTAGCACACAAAAATGAAGCTTTTTATAATTTCTCAAAACTTTGTAAAAGAATTCAAAATGAGAAAAATCTTAATATTTTAGTATTAGAAGTGACCATGTAGAGAATTTAAAAATGATGATTTAATATGTTTTGTGATGACTTAGGAATAGATCATAATTTCTCAGCCCCTTGTTTTGCAAAAAACAAAACTCAGTGGCTCTGTCAACTGTTGAAGCAGAATACATTGCCGCCATTGGGTTTGTGCACAATTGCTTTGGATGAAACAACAATTTCAAGATTTTGGACTTCACTATGATCATTTCCTATAAAATATGATAACACAAGTGCATTAATCTTTCAAAAAATCCTATTCAGCACTCACGCACTAAACACATTGAAATAAAGCATTATTTTCTAAGAGATCATGTACTCAAAGGTGACATTGAACTCGAATTTGTGCCTACTAATCGTCAATTAGCTGACATATTTACCAAGCTTCTAAATGAAGAACAATTTGTTATATTAGAACAGAACTTGTATGATGAATTCTCCAATATAATGTTTATATTAAAAAATTTTTTTTTAAAAAAATAAATAATTAAATAAAATATTTCTAATAATAATTATAAATTAATAATAATAAATAATAATAATAATAATAAAATTATATACATATATTTTCTCCTCTCACCCGCTTCGTCTCTATCTCTCACTCGCTCTCTTCTTTACTCTCTCTTTTTCTCTTTCTCTTGCTCTCTCGCTCTCCCCTTCTTCCTCATACCCTCAGCCGACTCCATCTCTACCTTCACCATAGCCTAACACCAGCTCCACCATCCACCATCCACAAAATCATCCATCACTTTCATCACTATCACCATCCACCCAAATCCCTCACCAATCTTCTGAACTCCATCACTTCTCTACCCGAAATCTGCATCACCATATTTACCGATTCATCAAGTTTCATCACCGATCTATCAAGATCCGTGACTAATCCATCAAGATCCATTGCCAATCTACACAAATTCGTCACCGATCTACCCAATCTTCTCCATTTCTTCCATTCAATCATCAAGGTCATCACCGATTAATATGTTAAAATTTTTGTTGCACCGTGTTATATTTTTACTTGTTGTATGTGCTCCAAATTCTCTTGGATTTAATAATGGTTGCTTCTACCTTGTCTGAAGAAATTGTTTTTATTTTTATTTTCTCCTTTTATGCTAGTGCACTTGGTGTAGTCGTTTATGGCCGGATCTTAATGGCCCTTGGTATTATAGATTGGTAATTTGTTTCTTCAAATTTATGTAATTGTTAGTGCATTAATTCAGGGGGAGACTCATATATTTTGAGATTAACAATCATTATAAAAATATATATTAAAAAAAAAAAAGGCGTGTGTATATTCTGTGCATAACTTTAGGGGGAGTATATACACATATTTTTTTACTCCTTATCTACCATACTTCTTATCTGCACCAACAAACAAATTTTTTTGTGCAAAGACAGAATTAAAAAAAAAAAAAAAAATAATAATAATAAAATAAATAAATAAATAAATAAATAAATAAATAAATAAATAAAGGAAAAATGCTCGAACTTTTATTTTAGAAAAAGAAAATATTACTCGATTACATATAAATTTCAGAAGGCTTCACAGATTTTTTCTTTTTCACTTCTCTCAATAATTTTTCATGAGCCTCTTTTACATGCTTCTCTCTATATTCGATTTCTGTGAGTCTTGGCATTATCACCATTGCATAATAATGCACTGCATTCTCCAATTGTGCATTTTTCCTTTTTAGCTCTTTCTTCTCCTTACATATATTAACTATTTGTTGTTTTAACAAGCACACCTCATCTCTCCATTGCTGATTTTCTTGTCCTCTTGCTTGTAATCGTCGCGCCATATTGGAAACTGCAATCATGGCATGTGTACTAAGAGCCATAGTGTTATTAATAGCATCGAAATCATTTCAATTACCAATAACACTAGAACCCTCATTTACAGGCATAGCATGTGCCTGCATCACTGTACTCTCTCATTTGCCTGCATAACAGGCACCTCATGCAGATCCGACTCATTGATAGATAAGGTAAGGAATGACATGATTACACAAGAAGCTAAAACAAATTTTTCTCTCCAACACTTGATGATTTCGTATCTTTGCCTATGATCTGTGTCCCTTTTTATACACTCCATCGATCTACTACTCGATGCATATCTGCTCAAATCTTTTGTTTGTCAATATTTTCTGAGCTCAAGATGCTCCAAAATCCCCACAATGATTCCGACAAGACAGAAGCCTGTTATTTTATTTTTGGCCGCTCAGCTTATTTCATCAAATATGTTTGTTTCATCTCTTCATCTTTTATTTTGATGATGTCAAAGGGGAAAAAATATGATTTTGATTTTGCTTTTGAAAATTATATGCTTTTGAATATGTTGCAAGGTTTTCAAATATTTTGTTAATTATTTTGTGTCAAATCCATACCAAATATTGCCATCATCAAAAAGGGAGATGATTGTTAATTTTTGATGATGTCTAAAATATTATTTAATATACATATTATTTGACACAAAATATTATCTTTTTAAAAATATATATATTTGTTAAATATTATTTAAATAAAAATATTTTAAAAACTTTACTATTCACTTTTTTGAAAAATAGTGTTAATTACTATTCATCTTTTGACAAATCGATTAGTTGTATTATTTTGACAAATGTGATATTGATATTTTGTTTTCTTTTAATAAGATCACATAGGATGAATGTATATAGCAAAATTATTTGATTTATATTTTACATGCAAAGTGAAACTTACTTAAGTGATGTTTGAAAACAAATCATACCTTTATATATATATATATATATATTATATTGTAAAAAGAAAAAGATGAGCAAATCTTTTGACGGTGGGTTTTGCATCATTGATATATATATATATATATATTACTATAATAAATAAGAAAAGGTAAGTGTAAAAGTTTGACAAATTATTGCATCTTATATATATGCATATATATATATATATATATATACATGATATTATATTCAAAAGTGTTGATTAGATTATATATTCAAACTTGGTGATTTGTCTGTAAAGTTTGAAAAAGTGAACAAAGAAAATTTATACAAAAGAAAAGTGCCCATGATGTAATTGTAAATCAATCTTTGAAAATGTTTTGCCTACAGAATTAAAAAGAAAAGTTGCAAAATGCTTTGAATTTGCTTGCATAAGAAAATAGACACAAAATCATGTAGTTCTTGACTTCAAGGAGTAATGATGGAGCAAAATCAATTCCCTATTTGAATTCAAAAATGTGATTCAAATTGTCTACAAATCGGTGGCTCATATTTGAATTTTGTATCATGTCACACATATACATACACACACACACACATATATATATATACTAATGAAACAAGAAGAAAAAGTTGAAGCAAATTATTTGCTTGGTTGAAAGTTGTGTTTTATATCAAAATTTTCTAAAACGATGGCTGCATTTTTTACTAAACAAAAAGGGAAAAGAAAAAGTTACTCTTACTAATTATTTTCATCTTTTTCTTTATTAACATGTGCTGAATATTTAAAATTAAGGAGCGTGCTTATGTAAGCCATGACGTCAGCAAGGAGCGTCCAACGGGTATATTTTTTGTGTATAAATAGAAGTGTTGTGTGTGGAGAAAAAATCAGAACTTGAAGAGAAATTTTCTTAAGCTCCAAAATTCTGAGTACATTGTATTCTGCCCTTTCACTTTCAGATCTAAGTCTAACCTTTTTCTTACACTTTCATATCTACTCTTTGTGAGAGAATTATTGTAAAAGTGGGTTCAAGTACCACTTATTCTTATTTCTTATTTTTGTGAGAGATTTTGTAAGGGTAAGGCATTTATTGTTGAGTGAGGCTCAATAGATAAGAGTAAGTCCTGTGCCAAATCTACAAGCTTGGTGGTGTATTTATTCAATTGATAGTAAAAAAATTCTCAAGGAGGTTCCTTGGGGAGTGGACGTAGGCCTGGCGTGCCGAACCACTATAAATCGCAGTGTTTGATTTTCTCTCCCTATCTCTCCTACTTTTATATTGATAATTATTATTCTGTTTTTTTATTTATTAAAATTCTGAATATTGTGTTAATTTTAATATTGTGAAATTTTTAATAACCCAATTTACCCCCCTCTTGGGTTGCCTATCTAGGATAACAGTAACTTCGGTCGCTCAAGCGGTCTGCAAAAATCTATAAAACTTCTGAGAGCTCTTATTTTACGCTCAAGCGCAATTTTGGTCGCTCGAGTGGAAGGTTAAAAATAAGAGTGGCCGCTCGAGCCCAGATTCTGCCACTCGAGCCAACCCCCAAACTCTGTAAAAGTATTGGGAGCTCGCATTCTTCGCTCGAGTGGGGGTGCAAATTCTAGAATTTCCATATTGCAGTTCTAAGTTCAAAACTCGAATTCAAAGCTTTAAAACACTTCATTTGGGCCCAAAACTTGAGAAAACACTTGTAAACTCACAAACCATAATGAATTAAAGATCATTACACAAAATCAAGGCCTAAAGACAAGTGAATTATTCAAAAACAACTTTAATTGTATGTATGTATAACATGCATGTATGTCTTGGCTTCAAAGCTTTCAAAACATGATCAAATGAGGTCTAATGGTGAGAAATGTTATGAATTCTTAAAACCATGCTTCAATTACCACATTCATGAGAGAAATCTTTGGAAAATAACCTCAAAACTCCATGAAATGCACATGCATGCAAAGAATGATCTCCTTTTCTACTTTCCAATTCAATTCTCATGTTAAAACACTTCAACCTCTTGAATTCATAAATGATCCAACTTAGTATCATAAATCTAGGATTGAATTCTTACCTAGAAGTTTAATTCTCTTGAATTCTAGCAAGTCTAAGCTTGATTTCTTCAATTGCTCTTCAATGTTTAGCAATCTCTCTCTTTCCCCTTCTTCTCACATTTTTTGAAGGCTTCAAGATGATCACATGTGTATTTTTGAGGCTTCTAGACTCAACTTGAGCCTTATATAGGCTAATTAGTGGAGCTTAAATAGGCTTGGTTTAAACTAATCAAATTGTAATTATTAATTGTAATTATTTGATTTCGAAACAAATTTCAATCAAACCTATCATAAAACTCTAAAAATTTCAAATAACACATAAACTAAGTCAATTTCATAATCAGACGCTGATAAGGCCTTCAATTCGCATAATGAAACAGAAACACGGACATATATTCATACCATGAACAGATATAAATGCAAATAACATATCACACATGCAATTACCATAAAATTTCCTCATAATTACTTATTAGGCATTTTTAATCATGGTTTAACAGTTAATCATAGGTCGAGGTTGTTACACGGAACGACCTCTAGTCTAATTTATACAGAATGACCTCTAGTCCAACATATATATAACAACTTTTTAGAATGACCTCAGGTCGAATCATATCATAGATAAACAGAATGATCTCCGGTCCAACATATAATTCATAGAGAATTTATTTAAGGTTGGTGTAGACGTCCCCGAACGCCCCGGGAGGGTTAAGTCCCGTTCTGTTCATATTGGGGTCATTACAGTTCGAAGGACTCAAATGTCACGGTTCTTAATCTTGAACCAAAGAGTCCAAATCCGGCAAATCGTTTTGAAAACAGATTTTTTGAAAGAAGTGCCAAACATGGACTGCTTCGCCAGATACAGAGTCGCCACCTAAATGTTTTTTAATGGGAAATTTAGGAAACCCTGACTCGGTGCCAAAGGCCACGTGTCCGTCATCACCAAAGTTGCCTCGGCTCGGGAACTTGGTACGATTGGGGAAGGTCACTTCGTGAGCACCCCCGCTCGCCCGGTCAAAACCGGCCTCTACTAACCATGATATCTGTTTTTGAAAACATTGTGAGTTCTTATTCCGGTTATTAGCCTAGGTTACTATGTGATGCTCGCGGCAAACAAGTATAGACTGAGTCGCCTGAATTGGAACAAAACACTTCATGTTCGTTTGTTTGAAAATGGTTTGATGGTGCTACCCGCAGGTAGGCTAAGACGCGGATTTGCCACCCTTAGGTGGGCTTAGAAAACATGATTTTGCCACTGTCTAGTGGGCTTAAAACAAACAGTCAATGATTCGTCCCAATTCAAGTAACTCAACCTCCACCCACAGGCATTCAAGGCAGTTATATCACATAAGCATATAGCCTCATGGTAAGCATGCTATTCATGGCAACACTCACACGCATGCAAGGATGCTAAAGCATAAAACTCACCGAGTACTCCAAGCCAAAATAAAGCTCGTTAGGAATCATGCATGATCCTAATTATACAGAAATGTCTAATGCAACGCATGCAATAATGCAACTATAGTAGGCTCAGCTATTCTAAACATGGCATAGAATGCTACAGCTAACACGTATTCAATTTGGAATTGAAATACAAAAGCAGTTTGATGATGCGCCGAGCCCGGTGCATGCAAAACAGATGAATGATGCAAACATGCTGTCGTACTGTATGCTAATTGAAATATGCCCTATATCTAACCATCGTAAGCTGGTAAAAAAAGGGAGAAAGACGTGGTTAGAAGACATACATCACACTCACCCACACTTATTACAATTATGCCCTCGCGCCAGAGGTCCGAATAAATAGTACAGTCCGAATAATATACAAATTCCTAATTAATTAACAAATTAACTAATAAAACTGTAAACTGCATGCAAGCCAGGGGCTGCTTCACTTCCGCTGAATGATGTATGCTGGGCTGCCTTTTCGGAAATCCACTGGGATACCCCAATTAGCCTCTGTTTGCACCTTTCCTCGAAATGCGTGCCAGACTCCGAAATTGCTGATTCTTCATTTTGCTGCAACAGAGAGCAGAAAAGGGGCATAGCAATGTATTTCACAAATATATGCATGCCTCGATCCTCGTGCCACCAATCACGCATCTCGATGCATGATGGCCGAGAGTCGATTGCACAACTCAATATAATGAATGCATATGAATGCTACAGCAAAACCTAACTCCATCATGGCTAATCCGGAGTGTCGGTGACTTGGGAATTGAGACCCGTTCCGTCACTCGGAGTACGAAACGCGCCTCGTTTCCCGTGCCCGGGCTAACTCCTATCCCGAACACTACATGATATGCATGAATGCAACTAAAATACAATCCTAGCATGCACAATGCTATGAAAATTAGATGCCTCGAAATGCGTGCACGCTGGCACGCAAATCGAGGCGATGATCCTAAGGCATGAAATGGCATACGCAATGCAAATTGGACTTACACTAACACGAGTGGACCTCAGCCACACTCACATAAGAGGCCGTCGGATAAAAAAGAAGTGCCTCGAAATGCGTGCCCACGGGCGCGCGAACCGAGGCAATGCATACGGAATGCAAGATGACATGGAAATGACATGTAATGAGGCTAAAATGAGATGTCTCGAACCGAGAAAATGGCATACGGAATGCAAGGATGCGAAAATGGCATACAGAATGCAGAATGGACTTATACCAACATGAGAGGACCTCAGCCACTCTCACACGGGAGGCCGTCGGACAAAAAATGAAGTGCCTCGAAATGCGTGCCCACGGGCGCGCAAACCGAGGCGATGCATTAAAGCACAGAATGACATGCGAAATGAGACGTGGCATATGACATATGGGAAATGCAAATTTCAGCAGCCAAAACGATGCTAAAACAGTCCCCGAATTATGACAAAATTACACCCGATGCCCGAAATGCGATGTTATGCACCCGAAATGGCCTACATCTATGCCAAACATGCACAATATGGACATGACATGTAAAACAGTAGCAAGGCAGCCCCTAAACTAGCATTTTTTCAGTACAAAGTATGGCCAAACAATGATCACAAGTATGGCAAAAATAGCATGCAAAAATGGGGGAAAAGAGGAGAATTACAAAGCAAGTGGTATATACAATGCTCAAACTGAAAAACACAGTTCTACAACATTAAAGAGGGACCAAAAATATGCACATTTACAGTAGATGACATCTCCCAATTCAGTATGTAGATATGCTAACATAGCATGCAAAATAATGAGCCAACAAAGGCTATAACATGAGGTAGCAAAAGGATGCATCAAACAGTCTTGGACCCTTAACAAAACATGAATAATGGGTCATTTTAAGACACTTTCTAAGCCTGATGAAGGCTGAAAACAGAAGCCAAGAAAGCCTAACAAAGCATGCAATTTTACGGAATCAAAGATGGTATTACATGAAGTACCAAAAGAATGCACCAAATGGCCTAAGACCCTTAACAAAACATCATGAGAAGACCAAAACAAGGCTCTTTCCTAGCCTAATGAAGGCTCAAATCAGAAGCTAGATAAGCTTAAAAAGGCATGCAAAGTGGGGTCAAAGAGAGATATAAAGGCAAGTGTAACATGGAGACCCCAAACCAAGTTTATCCCTTCTACAATAATGTAGAGGGACACAAAATAAGCTCAAACTCAGTTAATGGCATGCTCAAAATCAGACTTCAAATAGGCTAAAGAAACCATGCAATTTTACGGTAAATTGGAAGAATTACAAAGCAAGCGCATGATAAAACCACCAAACATGGTTGAGCCCTTCTTCAATATTGAAGAGGGGCTCAAAATAGGCCCACTCACAGTTTATATCAGGATCGAAAATGGATCACTCATAATCCAAACAAAGCATGCAAAATATTGGCATAAAGAGTGATATTGAAAGAGGTGCATGATAGAGATGCCAAACAAGGTTGAGCCCTTCTACAATGTTGTATAGGGGTTCAAAATAAGCCTAAAATCAGTAGGGGTCGGAGCCCAAAACAGTGAGCAAGTAGGGTAAAGAATTGAAGCAAAATTGTGCAAGAAAAAGGGAATTAGAGGCTTACCCTTGAAGATCTAACTTTGGTTGCTTCTTAGCTTCAATTTGCTGCTTCTTAGCCTCTGGAAAACCTTCCTTTGCTGCCGGAATGGAGGTGGTGATGGTGAGGCTTAGGGTTGATGAAGAAAAGAGCTAGGGACTTGAAGCTTTTTAGGGTTTTTGGAGGTGAAAATGGAGGCAAAGGGAGAGAAGCTCTTGAGGAGAAAGTTGCTAACCCTAACCAAGAAGAAGGTCAGCCCCTTAAATGGGCAAGAAAGGGGTGTAAAAGGGGAGGGAAATGCACCCAAGCTTTCCCTCCCAAAATATCCCTCGGAGGCAGAAGATATTTTGAAAAACAGCTGGACAGCTGTAAAGTGCTCAAAAGGAGAAAGCAGGCCGGCCATGCACTTTTCTTGAAGATGGCCGGCCAGCCACTCCCCATGGCC